>JALLPD010000819.1:0-14123 GCA_036940065.1 Cyclotella cf. meneghiniana
CTAGTCATAGCATTTACAAAATCTCAGTGATTACTCTGCAAAAATGGTTTCTGCAAGTAACCAGTTTCTGTACCAATAAAAACAGTAAACATCAATTACTACAGGAAATCCTCAGTAATTCCTCAGTAATTTTAAACTTAGAATGAGTGGTGAGTTTGTCCGGTGCCAGTTCTTGGCAGATACAGCAATCTGCTGAAGCCACGTGTGTTCCACGCCAACAGCAGCATGTCACCGAAACCAAAACAGTGCTCACCACACACTTGTACATTCATTGTCAGTTGCAACAATACCAATAATTGGAATGGCCCGTTCCGGTGGTGGGAGCAAAGGAAACATCATTTTTGTTGTGTAGCAGGACAAGATAATGCCAAACAATATGTCATAAAATATGTAAGCCCACCAGAAATGCAAGGTAATGTGTAGTGACTGACACAACAATCAGCCGTAACTTTTGAACCAAGAGACACTACAGGGAGCCAAGCATATGGGTGTGTTGGTTTATAAAAGGTGAATCTATTACCAGTGCTTTAGGCAAAAATGAGGAATTTAAGGGCTCAAAAACAGAAGTGTCCCTAAAAATAGTGAGATTCTGTAAAATTTGTCTATTGCTAGGGTGTGTCTATCATACTGCTCTTTACGGTAGAGTGAGGTCATAGTCCAAGCAGTGTTTGCCTCTCCTTATCAGTGGTCTCATTTTGCAGGGCTGAATCAACCACATGACTACTATTCTTGGGAATGGGGAGTATCAGTCACTGTTTCGGCCAAGACTTTTCCCACCACAAGAGCAAGGAGATGATGAAATTTTATCCATCCAGACAGACCACAAAATTAAGTTTCAGCATATCAAAGTTCATCTCTGGCCATATATTTTTCCATTTCAATTTTCCCATGGATTGAGAAATAAACATGTTAAATAAAAGGCCTAGACATAAATAGATCTTGTTATATTATTTTCTCATTAAAAATGAACACACTCTGTTGCACATGACCCATTGTTTTGTATTGTTTTTTGTTGATAGAAGCCCCCTCATATTGCTCTAGTAATTTATCACCTTACATCAGGTTGATGCAGTTGTTTCATCATTTGCACCACTATGGTTGCATCTATCATGCCATGCAATTGATTGTCTGTGCACCACAATTTTTGCATCGCTTGCACTATGATGGTTGCATTGATTGTACTGTTCGATTGAGTTTTATTGTAGCATAGAATTGATATTTTGGCCACGATCACTATGTTTGATCAATCTCCCCCCTTTAACTTTTCATAGCCTCTTAATTGCTTCACAATATTTTCATCAATGTCACCTTTTGATCATTGATTGGCCACCATTACTCTTTTTTCATATTTTGCCTCGACTGCACCGTTCCATCAATCTCCCCTCCTCTACTAATCATTGAGCCTCTGAACACCTGTGCAGTCCTTTGATCATCCATGTATTCTCCCATGAAGGATCCTTCTCCCATTGCCCTGTCCATTGTGCTGTTTTTCATTTGCACTCTGTCTACACCAGAATCTATATCTACTAGTAGCATCCTCCCTCAGAACATCCTTTGCAGACATAGACTCAGATCAGGTGCTGTTCTAGGGGGTTGCTGTATTTAGCTGTCTGTTGAAATGTGGTTGGACAAGTGCATTTGTTGCTTGCAAGACACCGTACAGGGGTCATCTGCTCGGACTGTATTTGCTGGTACTCTGCCAAGGCCAGACTGCATTGCATATGTTCAATGCAGGTGTTGCTCCAGCAAGGTTTGCAGTTACTCTGTCAAAGCAGATGACCCTTCAATTGCTGTGATGAAGTCTATGGTGTTAGCATTGTTCAACAAAGACCATCCTCAAGTTGACAATGGATTTGCAGTTCCTTTTAGCATTCCATCCCATCATTCACCAAGAGTAGAATTGTAACTCCTCAACAGTCATGAGACATGTTAGTTGGCAAGTCATCCAACACTGAGTTCTGCTTGATTAGTGAAGCCACCAACAAGAAGCGTTGTCACCACTTGAAAAACTTCAAAAACAACAATCCTGAATCTGTAAACTTCTTCCCAGGATATTTCAAAGATGAGAAGCCGCCTACCTCAATGAAACCAGGCAGCATATCTTGTATACTTTCAATTCTCTACATAAGTCATCACACATTCAAAAGACCAAAGTACACCAGGAATCAATGTCAAGGAGGAGCCCTTGTTTATCCTTCTTTTGGTTTGTTGGTGGAGGCAGATGCAACAAGTCATAATCTTGTTTGCGAACAAATGGCTTTCGCAGAATCCAATGAAGACAACACCGAAGCAGTTATTCATGATGTGATTTCTGATGAAGTCTCCAAGATTCTTGCTAAGTATGTTGCCACAAGTCTGACACCCATCTCTCATATTTATGCAAGTAGAGAGCACAACATACTCAATGTAGCATCTCAAGAAGACATTACAAAAAATTGAATTAGTAGTGGATGTGTTCGGTGTTGAACAAACGGCAAAATGTTCTGAATTTGATGACTTGAAAGGGTTTACTCATTTAGATCCTGAATTTATTGCTGAACTGACACACTTTGGTCAAGGAGATATTGTATAAGTGGAACAATTTGTTACAAATTGATTCATTGAAGTTATTCTTGGAACTTACATTTACTTTTTACTAAAATGATTGATTGTCATGTTACCATTAATATTGGCAAGTTTACCTTGGAAGATTAAGCCAAAAACCCATGGGTACTACTTCTTTGTCCCAGTGGAATGATCTGCAATAAACTTTTCACAAAATCTCAATGGGACACTTTTGCTAGTGATAACCTTAGGTCTTTTGCTGGCAGGAGAAGGTTTGAAATAAAAGAAACTTGTGGGTCATCAGGCAAGGTCAGCCATGAGATGGACAAAGACATGATACTTGAGTTACCATGAAGGTACTGCCAAGCTATGCACATGGATGCTTGATTATTAGAGCGGAAGACAGATATCTGTTTTGTTACCCAAAGTGCACTCCCAATTGAGATAGCAAATTTGTCATGTGGAATTACTGTCCTCCCAAGTATGTTTGTCAATTTGACATGAATGATTCATGCATTGCAAAGTTTCCTCCTATTTCTGAAATGGAAAACATTATCATTCTCTTTCCTTATGTGCCTGAATCAACACAGACTTCAACATAATGAGGTTGCAGTCACTACAAGCCTTTGAAGTATGAGACTATAAGTTTAGGGCTGGCAAGGATTGTCTTCCAAGAATCCCCTCCTGAAGAAGCTATGTACTGATTCCTTTGCTGCTTCAACAGTTTAATCACTACAGTATGGTAGCTTATCTGGTGGGAATGCATTTTGATAATTTCAGACATGGTAAGGGAAGCTTGGAGAACAAGATTTTGTTCTGTTTGAATCCAAACTTTTGTAATGGGGTTGGAAGGGGTGGGTGACTTGTTGGAAAGTTTCATATCTATGGATTGCTTGATTGGTAGTTAATGTGATTATAATTAATTAATTATCACTCTGATCAGGTTTTTATTCCTTCCTATCTGTAAACAGATCCAATGTAAATAGTGCCAAGTTTAGTGTAGCCGTGAATACATGCACACACAGTATACATTTCCAAAAAAGAATTTGAATGGTGTAAGATTTTATTTTATGTCCAGAAGTTTTCGTTACATCAGAGTTGAATCTATTTCTAATTTGTCCTCCAGTAGTTTTTCCTTTGGTACAGATGACTTCAATGCAGTTTCATTCTACACATACTTCTTTGTTTTGTCCTTGTGAGTGATTAGTTGATTCTAGACCTTCCCAATAATTCACTTATTGTTGCAAGTAAGATCGTCCAGTCCATCTCCAGACAAAAAATAACACAATAAACCCTGTTCTCAATATCACAAGAAGAGTGATTACCAATCTGTTGTACTCTTTGAATAATGAAATTCCTCAATCGAAGGTTGCTTGGGATGACACCATATATCTCGCATTAGGGTGGCCCTATTCCCAGTTGGGGAACATGTTAGCTTCTCACTCTCTGTCAGAGATGATCCATGACTTCCTCACTGTTTGTTGACAGCTGATACTCATATGCCCCTAGTTTCAGTTCATCCTGATGAGGACAGTTTGTTATGACATGACCCAAAGAGCAGAATTTACAATGCACATTGTGGATTGCATTACCATTGACATGGATGGAGAATGAATTGTTTGAAACATCTTGAGATAGCCAAATATTTTGTATCTTTTGAATTTTCTTCGATGCAATGTTTGCCTTGATTTCATGAATGGGTTGAGCTTGTTCCTTGTGCTGAGATAATTGAGAAAGGGAATTTGGAACTTCAAGAATCATTTTTCTGTTTTGATTGAAAACTAAACCACTTCTTTTTTTCTAGACAAATCACTTCCTGCAATTTTAATGAAAAGATTGAGATATCAAATTGTTGATCTTCACGGAAGGATGCAAAGCAAAAATCTATGATACTTGAAAAGATTCTTCACTGCCTCCAAAAATAGATCGCCACTTCACCATACTTCTCCTGTCTGAAATAGTTCTTTGGTAATTTCATTGAAATCAGTGCAGTTAGATTCCAAATCTTAGAAACCTTATTGCAGTATTGAATACAATGATCTGAGTTGAAGCCTCAATGACAAAACCTGTTTGTTGCTTTTTGTCATGACCATATGTATAGCCAATATTGATTGATTTTACGGAGGCTGCAAACTTTTGGGAACAAGAAAATGATTGCACAGAAATGAGGCTTTGGTTGCATTCATTGGCACGAAGAATATGAGTTTGATCGCATTGATTGCCATCTTGCATGTGTGTTTGGTCATATTCAGTGGCATTCTGAATGAGACTTGAATTGCATTGATTTAAACCACAAAGGTGAATGTGGTTGCATGGACTGGAGTGATTGATGCGAGGTTGGAAACATCTAATAGAAGGACACACTGGACTTTGATGGAATTCATCAGCAGCATGAGCTTGGGTTTGGTCAAATTCATCAAGGTTACAAATGTGGGTTGCATCACATTCATCATAGCAATCGCTGGAGGTTCAATTGTATTCTTTGATGCGACAATCAGCCATTGCCTTAGTGCTCAGATAGAAGTGCAATTCTTCACTGCTGACATAGGATGTGGCATAAGGCAGAAATTGTAAATGTGTAATGTGCTAGTGGATATGGGCTTGAGAGGTGCACCAGCTTTTGTTGGATATTCTTTGGAATCGAAAAAGTTGTGCAATGGAACTTTCAAGGCTCATATTCAACATGCTAGTGTTAATTTAGGTCTGTCCGATGCAGCAGATTTCTTGGCAGGAAAAGTGTCTCATGGACCATTGCACTAGATTCAGCCCTGCAGAATCAGACCACCTCCTTCTAATTGATATTATCCCTTGTGCAAGGTATCACATGTACCATTAGATACCTAAAGGGTGTTCCATGTCTGACACAGATGTCTTGTGATCCCTTTCTTGTTTTTTTCTTCATTTTATTTCATTCTGCATTTTGTTTTGATGTTTGGATCTGTCCCTGTGAGCCATAAAAGTTCAAGATTCTGACAGCAGCATTCCAGAATTCTTGAGATTGGCTTGCTACTGAGTGCATGAGTTTCAGCATGCTGTGCATACACAGTCACATGCTTTACCCATGTTGATTGTTACGTTGTATTACATTGTAGATAACTTCATAGCTTTTCTTTTCAATCTACTACTGTATATTATGGAATCTAAGGATTACATAATGATTGGTTCATTTTACAAAATCTTATTTATTTTCTGGACATTTTTGTGTTTTCAGGCCTATAAACTCATTTTCTCTGCATAACTTCCCTATGAATAGATTCTCCATTGTGAGATCAACATGCCCATATGCTGGGCTCCCAGTAACTCCTTGTGGTTCAAAAGTTATCGTTGATTGTCGCATTACCCACCATACATCACCTTGCTATTTTTGGTGGGCATACATGTGTACAAGGTATTTTTTTAATAGAAAAATTGTTTGCAGCTCTCCCATCTCCAGAATGGCTTCTTCCAATTGATGTCATCGTTGCCACAAACAATGGGGGCATGTGTGATGTGCATCATATTGGTTGCAGCATTGTGCTGCTACTTGCAAGGATATCATGTGGCTTTGGTGGATTTTTACATCTGCCAAAAATAGCACCGGACAATATTGCAGCTTGTTATGTTCTCCGTGACAGGAGAGCACATTTGAAGTTATTTCAGTGTAAACTAATATATTTTTACATTAACAAAAAAATACCAATTGACTCATAACTGAATAAATAATATTAGTAATTCAAATATAAATTAAAATAATTAAATGGTTGCTTTGTGTCTAGTTAGACACAGCATTGGAAAACTGGTGGCTTTCCCCACAGACCCTCCCTGCATGCATCCCAGTCATTGCAGACTCCACCAAGGAAACAACTATCTATAAGCGGCTGCATCAAGAAATGCCACCCAAACAATACGCCCCACTCACAATTCCCCAAACTTGTTCCATCAAAAGTAAACACGGTGATTACGGTTCTACAGGAAAGGGAACGTTCATGATGGTTAGGCAACATAAAAGTGTGTGGTGAGTGGGAGAGGGTACAGAGCCTCCTAGCACTAAAAAATTGGCAGGAACAAGATAGGGCATAATTAATAGGATGGTAATACAGTACTCTCTATGGTCAGTATTTTTGTTACTTTGAATATTCCTTGCCAAAAATCGGGCAAATAGTCCATGTTGACGAAATCGGTGTCACCTAATATAGTTCCCAAAATGTTCACTGTAACCCAATTGTTCCCTGTTCTTTCCTGTCCATTTATGCTATTTGTCTCATTATTAAGTGATTCAATCTTCCTGGCTGCAAAAAAACAGAACACAAGTTGTGCCATTAAACTGTACCATACTAGGTCATATACAAATGTGTATTTTCCATTGTTCCAGATATTTTGAGCCAGAACTCAGCCACCTCTTTATGCAGCCTTCACCCACAACTAACCAAAATCAATACATCTGAAATAACCCCAAATACCCAAACTGCCATATTTTGATTTCTATTCATGTGTTTGATCCCATCTTTTCACCATTCCTCATCTTATGAGTCTTGCAAGGATATTTAAGTGTTTAATGGCTTTGGGCCACCTCATTTTGACTGCATTTCACCCTTCTGAACTGTTTTGTGATTCAATCTTCCCCCAAATAACCAAACTGCCAAATCTTGGCTTCTATTTGTGCATTTCACCTCATCTCTTCACCATTCCTTGTCAGTATGAGCCTTGCAAGTATTTTAATGCTATGTAAATGCCTTTGGGCCACCAGCTTGTTTTCAAGGCACTTTGGCCCTTCTGCACTGTTTTGTGTGTCAATCATCCCCCAAATACCCAAACTGCTGTATCTCTGCTTTTATATATGTATTTTACCCCTTCTCTTCACCATTCCTCATCTGTAAAAGCCTTGTGAGAATTTTAATGAATTTGTAAATTGCTTTGGACTGCCGGCTTCTTTTGGCAGCATTTCAGCCCTCCTGCAGTGTTTCGTGGGTCAATCCTCCCCCTAATACCCAAACTGCCATATCTCAGCTTCTTTTTGTGTGTTTGACCCCATCTCTTCACCATTCCTCATCAGTATGCACCTAGCAAAATTTTAATGAGTTGTAAATGGCTTTGGACCAGCTTGTTTTGTCTAAATTTAAGCCCCTCTACACAATTTCATGAATCAATCATACCCAAAATACCAAAACTGCCATATCTCAGCTTCCATAAATGTGTTTGACCCCATCTATTCACCCCTCCTCATCAGTATGAGCCTTGCAAGTATTACGATGCATTGAAAATGACTTTGGATTGGCTTGATTTAACTGAATTTTGGCCCTTCGGCACTGTTTTGTGTGTTGATTATACCCCAAATACCCAAACTTCCATATCTTGGATTCAATTTGTGCACTTGATCCCATATCTACACCATTCCTCATCTGTATGAGCTCCACTACTATTGCAGGCATTCAAAATGGCTTTAGTCCTGCTTGTTTCGACTAAATTTTGGCCTTTCTGCATGTGTTTTGTGTGTCAACCATAACCCAAAAACCGAAACTGCCATGTCTTGGCTTCTATTCATGTGTTTGACCCCATCTCTTCTCAATTCCACAGCAGAATGAAATTTGCTATTACCTGTATTTCTTGTAAATGGCTTTGAGCTTGCTTGTTTTAGCTGAATTTTGGCCATTCTGCACAGATTAGTGCGTCAATTATAACCCAAATACCCATAATGCCATATGTCGGCTTCTCTTTGTGCTTTTGACCCCATCTCGTCACCATTCCTCATCTGTACGATACTTGCAAGTATTTGCATGCATTGTAAATGGCATTGAGCCTGCTTGTTTTGGCTGAGTTTTGGCTGTTATGGACTGTTTTGTGTGTCAATCATACCCCAAATACCCAAACTGCCATGTCTCGGCTTCTATTCATGCGTTTGACCCCATTTCTTAACAATTTTTCATCTATATGAGTCATGCATGTAATTTAATGTGTTGTAATTGGCTTTGGGCAGACAACTCACTTTGACTGTTGTGGCCCTTCTTCACTGATTTGTGTGAGAATCACCCCCCAAATACCCAAACTGCCATATCTTGGCTTATATCCGAGCATTTCATCCCATCTCTTCACATTCTTCATCTGTATATGACTTGCAAGTATTTGAATGCATTATAAATGGCTTTGAGTGAGCTTGTTTTGGATGCATGTTGGCCCTTCTGCACTGTTTTAGTTGTCAATCACCCCCAAAATACCCAAACTACCATATTTTGGCTTCTATTTGTGTGAAAGAGCCCACTTCTTCACTATTCTACATCAGTATGAGCCTTGAAAGTACCTGTATGCATTGTAAATGGCTTTGGAATGGCTTGTTTTGGCAGCATGTTGGCCCTGCTGCAATGTTTTGTGTGTTGATCATCCCTCAAATATCCAATCTACCATATTTTGGCTTATATTCATGTGTTCGACCCCATCTCTTCACCATTCCTCATCTATACATGCCTTACAAGTACTTGTATGCGTTGAAAATGGCTTTGGGCTGCCGCAGCTTATGTTGGCCTAATTTTTGCCCTTCTGTACTGTTTTGTGTGTGAATCTTCATCCAAATGACAAAACTGTCATATTAGGATTCTATTCGTGCCTTTGAGCCCATCTTTTCACCATTCCTCATCTGTACGAGCCTTGCAAATATTTCCATGTGTTTTGGATTGTTTTGGCATCATTTTGGCCTTTCTGAACTGTTTTGTGTATCACATGTGCCCCAAATACTCAAACTGCTATGTGTATGCTTCTATTCATGCATTTAACCCCATCTGTTCACCATTCCTTATCTGTATTGTATGTGATATCCATGTCTTTGGGCCACTTGGTTTTGCTAAATTTTGGTCCATTTGCACTGATTTGTATGTCAATCATACCCCAAACACAAAAACAGCCATATGTCAGCTTCTATTTGTGAAGTTGACCCCATCTCTTCACCATTCCTCATCTATATGAGCCTTGAAAGTATTTTTATTCATTGTAAATGGCTTTGAACCTGCTTGATTTGGACAAATTTTGACCTTATTCTGCTTTTTGTGTGTCAATCATACCCCAAATACCTTAACAGCCATATCTTAGCTTCTATTTGTGATTTTGACCCCATCTCTTCACCATTCCTCATCTGTATGAGCCCTGCCAATTATTGTATGCATTGTAAGTGGATTTGTATCTCCAGCTTATTTTAGCTGAATTTTGGCCCTTCTACACAGTTTTTTGTGTCGATGGTCCCCTAAATATCCACACCGCCATGTCTCAGTTTCTATTGTGAGTTTGACCCCATCTCTTTACCATTCCTCATTTGAATATATAGAATTATGAATTGTAAAAGACTTTGGTCTGCTGACTAATTTTGTCTGAATTTTGGCCCATCTGCACTGTTTTATGTGTCAATCATCCCCAAATACCCAAAGTGCCATATCTCGGCTTATATTTGTCTGTTTTACCCCATCTCTTCCACAATTCCTCATCTGTATGAGACTTGCTAAAAATGTTATACTCTGTAAATTTGGGCTGGCTTGTTTTGGATGAATGTTGGCCCTGCTGCACTGTTTTGTGTGTAAATTTTCCCCCAAATACACAAACTGCCATATGTCAGCTTCTATTCATGCGTTTGATCCCATCTATTCACCATTTCTCATCTGCATGAGCCTTGCAAGTATTAAAATGTGTAATGAATGGCTTTGGGGCATTTTGTGCGTCAATTGTCCCCCAAATACCGAAACTGCCATATCTTGGCTTCTATTTATGTGTTTTACCCCATCTCTTCACTCCTCCTCATCTGTATGAGTCCTACCAGTATTGGCATGCATTGTAAATGGGTTTGCACTTCCTGCTTATTTTGGCTGAATTTCGGCCCTTCTGCATGGTCTTCGTGTTGATCATCACCCAAATACCCAAAATGCCATAACTGGCTTTGATCATGCATTTTGTACTGTCTCTTCACCATTCCTCATTGCTATAAATATCATTATGCATTGTAGATGGCTTTGGGCTGCTGGCTCAATTTAGCTGTATTTTTATCCTTCTGGACTGTTTTGTGTGTTGATTACCCCCCAAATACCCAAACTGCCATGTCTTGGCTTTTATACATGCATTTGAACCCATCTCTTCACAATTCCTCATCAGTATGAGCCTTGCAAAAATTTTTATATGTTATAAATGGCTGGAGCTGGCTTGTTTTGGCTGCATGCTCCTGTACTATTTTGTGTGTTAATTGTACCCCAAATACCCAAACTGCCATATCTCAACTTCTATTCGTGTGTCTGACCCCATCTCTTCACTATTCCTCATCTGTTTGAGCCTTGTGTATATGTATCTGTTGTGTGTTGTAAATGACTTTGGGTTGGCTTGTTTTGGCTGAATTTTGGCCCTTCTGAACTGTTTTGTGTGTCGATTGTACCCCAAAATACCCAAACTGCCATATCTATGCTTCTACTTGTGTGTTTGACCCCATCTCTTCATCATTCCTCATCTGTATATTCTTTTCAAGCATTTGTATAGGCTGGAAATGGCTTAGGGCTGGCAGCTCATTCTGGATGAATTTTGGCCCTCCTTCAATGTTTTGTGTGTCAATCTTACCCCAAATACCCAAACTGGTGTATCTCTGCTTTTGTTTGTGTGTTTGACAGCATCTCTTTGCCATTCCTCATCTGTATGCGCCTTGCATGTAATTTTATGGTTTTTAAACAGCTTTGGGCTGCCGGCTCATGTTGGCTGAATTTTCACTGTTCTTCACTGTTTTGCACATCAATTTTACCCCAAATACCAAAACTGCCATATCTCAGGTTCTATTTTTGTGTTCGACCCCATCTCTTCATTATTACCCATCCATATGAGTCTTGCAAATATTTTTATGATGCATTGTGAATGGTGATGGGCTGGCTTGTTGTTGCTGAATTTTTGCACTTCTGCACTGTTTTTTGTGCCAATTGCCCCCCAAATACCCAAACTGCCATATCTCAGCTTCTATTTGTGAGTTTGACTCCATCTATTCAATATTCCTCATCTGTATAAGCATTCCAAGTATTTAAATGTGTTGTAAATGGCTTTGTTTTCCCTTCACTTTGGCCCTTCTGCATTTTGTGTATCAATCATACCCCCAAATACCCAAACTGCTATATGACCGCTGTTTTTTGTGCATTTGACCCCATATCTTCACCATTCCTCATTTGTATGAGCCATGCCAGTATTTGTAGGTGCTTAAAAAGGCATTGGGCTGGTGGCTCAAATCCAGAATTTAGGTATTCCTGCACTGTTTTGTGTGTCGATCGTCCCCTAGATACCCAATGCAATATCTTGGCTTCTATTCTTTCATTTGACCCCATTTCTTTGCCATGCCTCATCTGTAAGAAAATTTTATTCATTGTAAATGGCTTTGGGCTGGCATGTTTTGGCCAATTTTTCCCTTCTGCATTGTTTTGTGTGTCAATTGTCCCCCAAATACCCAAACTGTCATATCTCGGCTTCTATTCATGTGTTTGACCCCATAAATTCACCATTTCTCATCTGTATGAGCCTTGCAAGAATTTTTATGCATTGTAAACGTGTTTGGGCCGGCTTGCTTTTGCTGAATTTTGGCTCTTCTGCACTGCTTTGTATGTCAATTGTCCCCCAAATACCCAAACTGCCATATCTCAGCTTCTATGTGTGTGTTTTACCCCATCTCTTCACAATTCCTCATCTGTATAAGATTGAGGGAAACCATCATTCAACGTAATGTTAAAAAAAAGCATGATTGTATGGCATAAAACTTCTTTTAATGGATAGTTGTGTTTCAACAAACAATCTTATTTTTTACAAAAGATGTTATTTTTAATCACTGAAAGTGAGGTTGTAACAATAACTAAGGAAAAAACTTTATCTAATAAAAATAAAAATAAATTAAATGCAGGAAAAATATTTTTCATAATCACTATTAGAAATCAATTATTGAGTTAAGTCGAAAAAATCATATTTTCATTGAAAATAGCACCATATATGTTAGTCCCCATTTGTAGACCAACCCTCTTTAGATCCCACATCAGAGTTTTTAGACCCCACTCTCTAAAAAGGTAACAGCAGAACAGTCAAGTACGTGAAAATGCAGCTGATCCACAATTTAGATAGATGTGATATGAATTAAAGCATGAAAATAGATAAATTCATAATTAGCATAGATATATTTTTTATGGCAAGGCTTCAATGAAATTGCTTATTCATCCCTGATTCACAAGGATGCTACTGGAGTCTAGAAATAATGTATTGAGAAGATTTAGTCCCTCTGCCTCCCTCAGATTCAATCATATCCGCTGAGCGCCCATTAACAGTATTAGAACCCACCAATGATAGACCTCTCCATGAGGCAGACCCTGCCTGCCCCACATTGCAGTCTGTAGACCCCTCATGACCCGCATGACAGACAGACATTTTGTCAAGATTGACATTTCTAGATAATGACATGATTGTATAAAAAACCTCAAATCTATATAAAATTCTTTCTATAGGTTTTTGTTGTATCAATTTCTAAGTAGAGAGGACAACATTTTGCAGTCAGTCTTACATACCATTCTTACCATAAGCATGATACAGTATGGAACTTTTGTATTGTATTGCTTCTATGAAACATGATTTGTGCACAATTCCTGTATGCTGACAAAAGCCCTGCACACACTTGCGATCATATATTGTATTGTACAACACTGAATGGCCTTTGGGAGAGCATTCGCAAGCTACCTATATGATTCCTTCTTATCCCACTCTCCAATTCCTGGTTACTACCTGTGCTGCTGAAAAGGCTTTCATCAGCTGTTGACAGTTTTCATAAGAGGATATATTGCACAAAAATTGCCTATTTCTTAAAAATAGGCTATTTATCAAAATTGTTTTTTTTGATAATAGGCTATTTCTCAAAAATAGCCTATTTCTCAAAAAAGTCTCATTTTATAAGTTATTTTTGAGAAATAAGCTATTTTCAAGAACTAGCCTATTTTTGAGAAATAGCCTATGTTTGAGTTCTATATGGACAACTACTATTCCTATGTAGCCGAGGCTGCTATTTTTGAAAAATAGTTTATTTTTGAGAAATAGGCTATTTTCAAGGAATAGGCTATTTTTGAGTTTTGAAAATAGTCTATTTCTCACATATAGCCTATTTCTTGAAAATAGCCTATTTCTCCAAAATAACCAATTTTTTGAATTTAGTGAATTTCGCAGATATGACCAAGTTCTCAAATTTGTATTAAAGCCAGCAGTCAGACAATTCACCACTCCAAATTTGGCTGAATACTGTGAGATCTGCATCAAGTTTTTTATTTTTGTTTTTATTTTTATTTTTATTTTTGGGGTTGAAGTCTTTTAGAGAGCTAACTAATGGATTTCTTATCCAATTAGACTACTCAGTGATACAAGGACTGGACAGCGGCATATGCTGTTTCACCAGATGGCTCTTCTGCAGTTTATGATCATGTGACAATCAGCCTAGCTGTACAATGCAAAATAAACACAGGAAACCTATTCCAGAATTGAACTGCAGATTCTTGTTCCTGCATGACATGCATTCATGTGGCACTCTCACAGCCACAAAAAAGCATGATCGGACTCAATAAAAAACCTTTTGCCTCCAT
>JALLPD010000820.1:0-14105 GCA_036940065.1 Cyclotella cf. meneghiniana
TCCATGATTATCATTTACTCGGCCCATTGACCAACTACACGAAAACGTGACCACGACCAACGCATGCTTCTCAGATCCAAGTTTCTACACCAACTCACAAAAAAATAGAGATTGAAATCAACAGACCCCGAGGACAGTCCGTCAACACCATACACCAAAACACAAATATGCCGAAACGACAAGTCATTGTACTCTTTGTTTTGAGTTGTATTTTTCAAGGCTTTGCTGATGAAGCAACACGCCGGCATCACGCAAGAAAGCTACGAAGAAATGGGAACATAGGAGACGAAGAGAGACGCCGAAGGAGCTCGAAGCCGAAGCTCCTGGGCAGCGCGGATGATTATGAGTACAATGACAGCCCATCATCTACTTCAGAAAAAAAGAAGCCGGGGAAAGATCCCAAACGTCCGTGCAATTCTAAATTTTTGTATGGATGTAGTGAACGTCCCGAGCATGGGAAGTCTGGAAAAGGACCCGACAGGCCTTGCTATTCCAAGCATGGGAACAATGATGATAGCTGCCATCATGACGGACACCAAAGCAATGGTGAACGTCCGAACCATAGGAAGTCCGGAAAAGGAACTCATAGACCATGCAATTCCAAGTTTTTGTACGGATGCAATCATCGCGCCGACAGCTGGCATCAAAACAAAAGCTACGACGAAAACGATAAAATCAATGCTGGCTATCATCATAATGGGCAAGAAAGCGATGTACCCAGCCTTTCTCGTCATGCTAACTATCACTGCCATGGTCTCCGCTGCAAGTGATACACTGATATCCAGATCCGAGTCTATTGAGTTGTTCAGCAGCCCTTTCACTTTGTATATATATTACACACAAACTCTCACATGATACGACGCATATTAATTTACTTAAGGCATCATTAGCAACGCATTAAGCTATCCCAGCAGCATTTCTTGTTATTTGCCAATACAAGTACAAAAAATATGCGCGAGGTTCATCATACGGCAAAACCATCGCAATGATAATATTTAGAGAGATTAACATGAACTGGTGTGACATGGCGATACCATCAAGAAAGCGAACGCTGGCTGATCTTTGTCTTGGTCGCTCATTTAATTGATATTCCAACTCCTGGAGTTCCACTCAAGTCAATGTGGCCATAAAATACAGCGCTGAACAGTCGACAATAGAGCAAAACGTAAACAACGCCTCACACAAGTTCACATACAACATACTATGACGACGAAGAGTCACATAATCATATACCTATTTTTTCTTTGGATATGCTCCTCGATGGCATCAGAATCAAATCATAAGTATAAAAATGAAATCAAGGTTGAAGAGTGGGCCCGGAGGAGAAACCTCAGAAATCGCTGCCGTGGCCGTCGCTGCGGGGGAAGTTTAACCTCTCATTCCAATCCTGAGACTGCCTGTCGCGGTCGTCGTTGCGGCGGGACTTTGACGGCTGATGTCCAACCTGCTGATACCTGTCGTGGTCGTCATTGCAACAGGCCTGATGGCTATCGTCCATGTCGAGGTCGTCACTGCAACGGAGAGTATTCATGCCGGGGACGTCACTGCTGTCGCGGCCGTCATTGTTCCTAACCACATAGAGTCATGATGGTTTAACTTACTATAGTTGCAGAGCTAATTATGTTGAATAAAAAGAGAATTATTGCTGATCGAATGGAATCAACGGCAAACATTATGATTTTGTAATCGGAGTCACCCTTCTTACTGCTCAAGAAAGTAGTACATTGCACATCGCAAGGGCGCCATAAAACGTCAACTCTATAGTGATGATGTTGAAAAGCATCGAGACCTCTCTGCAAATAACGACATTTAGACTACGGAATCTCCTGACCAATAGGGTGTCATCAATTTCTCAATGAAGAGGATGAGTGCTCAAAATTCCCGGGGCAGGGCGCGTCTTTGTAGCCAATTGTCAAGTAGCCAGGCACCAAACAGCCATTGATATGGTTCCTAGGGAGTTCCAGAAGTAATCCGAGTCTTCAGTTCGTTTCGATACAATCAGTTTTTCTGAAGGCAGACATTCCGTTGTTGCATTGAAGAAAATCTCACTCTCTAAATGAAGGCGACATAGATCATCAATTGTTAGAAGCATCCCTCGATGTCACTTTGCATTTCCTCGCATAATCTTGACCGCAGCCCTGAAGTGTCCATACGTCAATTGTGGCAGCTTCGAGGTTTTCAGATCGAAATTGATCTCTCTGAGGCACTCCATCGAAGCTTCCTTACAAATTGATAGGGTTTCCACCGCAGTCATACCGGCTGATTCCATAGCAACGAATTGTGCTATGTCTCTCTTACTCTTTGGATCAAAGTATCCTGCTGATGAGAAATCGAAGTCCAAATGTTGGATATGTTGGAAGACCAACTCTTTTCTCGCTTCGAAGTCGGGAGGCCCCAATAATATTGTTTTCGCCAATCTTCCCGGACGCAGAAGTGACGGGTCAATCAAATCAGGATTATATGTAATACCAATGACGGCGACGTTCCCAGATGCATCATCACAATCATCATTTACCCCATCCATCTCAGTTAGAAAAGTGGACAAAACACGGTCCATCGTTCCTTCCGTAGTGCAATCGTTCCCTCTTCTCGGAGCAACATTCTCTATCCCATCAAGTAACAGTATACATGGTGCTGCAGCTCGCACCGCGTCAAAAAGACGACGGACAGCGCGCTCGGAACCACCAATCTCTTTGTGAATGAGAGATGTGCAGCTTA
Organism: Cyclotella cf. meneghiniana; assembly: GCA_036940065.1. Taxonomy (NCBI): domain Eukaryota; phylum Bacillariophyta; class Thalassiosirophyceae; order Thalassiosirales; family Thalassiosiraceae; genus Cyclotella; species Cyclotella cf. meneghiniana. Next base: position 2,719 of record JALLPD010000820.1, read on the forward strand.
CATCCAACAGACTAACTCTGGACATTTGTGCCGCCACTGATGCGCAATGGTAGGCGAGGGAAGTCTTGCCAACGCCCGGTCCACCGGCCAGCAGTGCCCCTACGCGAATAGGCCTGGGAGGATGACCATGACTTGGACCGCTGCCAGGGTCAGGTACACCACCGTACAAAAGACTCGTTATCTTGTCCAAGCGACACAACGGAGTTATCACCACATCCATTAGTGATTCGTACGCACGCCTTGCCTCAGTCCCCAGCAAAGGCAAGGTTACCTCACCTCTTTCATCAACCGTCAGCTTCGACGCCAATTCGTCTGGAGTACAGACAATCATATCAACAATACCATCCAAGGAACCGCCTCGTAGTGATTGAGGTGCCCTGGATTGCATCATTTTATCGAGCTTACGAAGCCTGTTCTCAAAAAGACTGTAACGGTTATTGCTGAATTCCTTATCGTCGCTTTTCGTCGTAGCTTCAGCTAATATGACATCACGTAAGCACTGAGAGAGTTCGAATGCTGTTCTACCAGTCGAATGCTTCACAATCAACGATAGAAATTCATTGATTTTGTCATCACGCAAAGCTGGCATGAGATCCGAGTCATCCGTGAAAACCCCAGATGATAAGCACGTGATAATCATGTGTCGACGTTGTCTCTCGTTCATTGCACTCATATTAAAAATCCTATCAAATCGACCAGTTATTTCGTCACACTGCGATCTAGCAGTGCTAACAAGCATCAAATGACCATTCTTGCAGCCTCCTTGAAATGAAGGACCTTTCAAGGAATCTAGAATACTCAGAAGGAGTGCCTTACACCTTCGCCCAACATGAAATGTAGTGGAAGAAAAACCTCCCAACTCATCAAGAGATAACATAGCATCAATATCATCCAAGAGGATGAGTACTCTCATCCCTTTTTGTATTTTGGCAGCAGCATACGAAAATAGGGATATCCAACGGTCCTCGGACGACCCGACGGTGTTTCCAACGAAATCTTGTTTTGTAAGCCTTATCACTCGCACATCCGGTGCTTGAGTATGACTCCTGGATCGGTCACGAATGTGTTTTTCAATATTGTTCAATAAAAAAGTCTTTCCGCAACCTGCTTCTCCTGTCACTAGAATGGAGGTGATGGATGGATGACCGTATAGAAGACTGGTAGACGCTTCATCACTATTGATTGGATGGGATGAAAACCCAGTTGTAAAAGTGTGCACTGCATCATCTACTGATTCACTGGATACGAGAAGTTCGTGAAGACTCGTGCATAGAGGGCCGCCATGCGAACTGTTATTGTTTTCATCGCTGGCATCACCGGGAACTGGGAGCAATAGACACGATTCCAAAGAAGACCCCAGTTTATTTAAATAGTTTGAACGATCATCACCTTTTTCCTCAATCACATTCAACTCATTCAAGACTTGCCGCTCCACTAATTTCCACAAGGACTTGTCAACTTGTAACATGGCCGACGTGGCATCAGCAAATATTCTCATCTTTCCTCTGCCATCATTGTTCCCGTACAATTCGTAATCCAAAAACTCTAGCACTGCCGACATCATCCCATCATCCCATTCCATCTGATTGATCAATTGAGTCGCCAATAAATTCCCCACACGTGCAATCCCTTCATTAGAAGTGACCGATCCATCACGGCTTTTCGTCACTTGTCCGGCATTGTCAAAATTCCAAAACCTGGAGAGTGTTTGACGAAACCCCGGAATGGCACTCGAATAGGATTGAATCCCGTTGCGTAGATTCCTGGCAGAAATTTCTACTTGTTGAAGAATCGATGCGTCCACGTGGAAGGTATCGCGATCATGAATGTCATGGCGATTAATTTGGCTGCTATGGAACTTTTCTACGAAGTTTACGGTCGCGAACATATCGCGAAGTAAACGATTTCGGTGCTGTGGGAGGGCTGTGACGATGTGCTCCCAATCGTTGGCATCGTGGCTGGATTTGTTGTGCGGCGTTGGGGTATCTTCTTGAGACGTTGGATTTTGTAGATGACGCGAGTCGGTGCAGTCGCGAAAAATCGAGAGGAGGGAGAGGAGATCGTCGGGATTTGGTGTCATGGTTGTGGACGGTCCGTTCGCTCAATGGCGTCGAAGTATGGTACGACACCTTGTGGATGGACATGACAGGACATGATGGAGATGTCAGGATGCACATCATGAAGAAGTGGGCATTATTTTCAGCAGGCTACAATACACTGTATCTTCGTTCCCAGCCTCAAAAGAAAACGTGGGCGAGCATGCTAACACTTCCCTATCGTACCAACTTATAAAAAATTCTGAAACTAGAACAGTATTTGCGGGAACTGTTGACAATTCTTGTCTCTAAATTTGCATTTCTGGGTCAAAGCACTCGCGCCAAAAATTTCAACTGTTATCTCTCCTGGCGCATCTCCATCTACCGCAGTCTACCATATTCTGCTACTGCTCACTCCGTCACCACTCACCACGTACACCTTCCTCTCTCTCTCCCCTCCTCGACGATGACCACCGCCTGGACATGCAAGGCCTGCACCTGGTCCAACGATGATGCCACGACATCATGCGTAATGTGTCAGACAGTACGGCCGAGATGGAAACTCGCCTCGGCAGCGGGCAGAGAAAGAGCGTTGGCGCCATCGTCATTCGTTGAGGCGAGCAAACCCGCCTCTGCTGCTGTTGCTGCTGCATTGGAATCATCCGTCGATGGCGAAAAATACAACCAACATCGAACAAGAGATTGCAAAGGAGATTGCACAGGAAACATTGAACAAGGGAAGAATCGAACTGAGGCATCGAAATCACAGTGGGATGCATTCGCCACCTTGCAGTCGAATTATGAGAGCTCCTCCGACGACGAAAGTAACGACGATGACAGCGAGATCCATCCCAGTGAGACAGGAAGTGATTTCGATCACACTCAAAGCGACGGGCAGAGCGTTCATGGAGGTAAAACACGATGGGATGCTTGTGAATCACTCCAATCCAATTATCAATCCTCAGAAGAATCAGACACTGCCTCAGAACACGATATACATGAGGACAGAACGCCTCTTTCACCTTCATCTTTGGTCACAAGCAACCGCGTTGAATTTATTGATCTAGTTGACTCCGACGACGAAAATAAGAATAGAAAACTTCATGCCAATGCCGACAAAGGCGGCAAACGGCGACTTGATTTAATTGATTCCGAAGAAGAACAATCACCTCACAGTTCACGCCCCATCCTCCTTGGGAAAAAGCGCATGAAACGAATTTCCAACGAAACCGTCACCAAGCGAAAAAGTCACATCACTCTATTAGACGATTCCTCCATTTCCGAACAAGAAAGTAGTCGCCCACCGCCAGCCAGCGTCACACGATCGTCTCGTTCCAGTGGCATTCTGCCGCCGTGGCAACGCTCCATTCCGATCCAGAAAAATCGCATTCTATCAGGCAACAAAACGTTGCCTTCGTCTTCCTTTTCCTGCATGAACGGAAGGAATGATGTCAGCGGAGGAAGCGGCGCAGGTGTCAATGGATTTCGGATGTCTCGGACGGAGGACAATGGCAACGGCAATCCAAAGAAAAGAGCCACGGTAAAAGGGGCCAAGAAAAAGACCACATCACTCTCCAGGGGTGAAGAGGACGATCCTAAAAAGACCAAACAAACACGACCCAAAGGCAAAAGACGGTACCGACGTCGTGGGCGGTCCGGGACAACGTCAGGAGCCACCACAAAGAGAGGTGCTCAGCGACGAAGTACACATGATGCTTGGAGTTCACGCGAACGGGGAATACGACAACGCAACAATCATAGCAGAGGATCAGCAACTTCGACGTATATGATGATTGGGAAGCAAGAGACTGCTTTGAGGAGTATTGGCGGAGCGACTGTTACTTTTTAGTTGCGCAAAAATGAACGGTGTTTGATTGCACGAACAGCTACGTTGTGTCTTATAGGCACTGACTTCACTCATGTTCTAGTGACGGTCATGAGTTCATTTTTCTCTTGTAGCGATATTCATCAATACGCCATCTCTAGCACACAATTTGTTTTGGAGTCTTCAGGGCACATGAACTTAATCGATGTTGGCTTGCATAATGCATAGGAGTCGGCGGAATAAAAATTCACAGTTCATAAAACACATTGCCATGAAAGTCTTCAGCTGCTACAGGGTATGCTTGAAACTTCCATGCCCAGCAAAAATATCATTTTCACCTTGTTGATGCAATCTTTCTTGTTGCAGATAGATAATACGTCTTGAAGCAAAGGCAAGAGTTTTTCATACAGCTTTACACTATGTTACTTGTACCTACATTCAACAGGCAACTCCTCTAAGCATATATCCTGTTCTCTTGGGGTCCTTCTGGTCTGGGTTCGTTCCAGATGCGCTGATTTCTATCGAAAAGTTCAAAGGCAACGTTCAAGCAATGAAACAATCAACTCGGTTCAAACGAACAAGAGAGTACAAGCGCAAAGATGTCAAGATTCATTGGTTCAACTTCAGTACCAGCGGTCTCTCGGGAATCTTATATACCTCCTTTTGCATCTCGATCCATCCCAACAAAATCTTCTGCAGCGATCTCCGTTGCGACAAAAATATTGTGCTCTGACAGGTCTAGGAAACCTTCTCACAGAACATCCACCCCTGATAATGGAGATGTTGATGTTAAAATATCATCACTAACCATCTACGAGAGTGCAAACAGCGATGCTCACCTATAACAATCGTATTTTGATCTGCATCGTGTTCCGTCTCGACACGTCTTTAGCATTCGAAGCCTCCTGTGCGAGTTCCCATCATCGTCAGAGATTTCGTTTTCGTCGTCGTCGAGCTCATCAAACCCTACCATTTCCATTACGTCGTCTTTCACGGGAAATGCTTCCGACGCCATAGCGAAGCAAATCATAGTAAGAAGGAGAAGGATGGCAGTGATTCTTTTCATTTAGTTTTACCTTCTATTGAAGTTGTCTTGAATTAACTTATATCCTTTAATGTTTTTCTATTTTTTATGGGCACACTCATGCAAGTTTAGACTGACCCATTGCTTGCACTTTCTCGCAGTGCGTGCACGCTATGGTACATAATTTTATGAGAGCTTGTTGGAGTTGTCGTGAGCACAATTTCGATCGTATTTTTCTCAGAAATACGTCTCCCGGGATAGAACCACACAAAGTTCTCACTCTATCTTGATTTTGGTCTTCTGGTTGCAACACGAGATATGTGCGGTATTGTACAAAAAATGGTATGGTATGGTGCAGAGAAGAAACACACCCCAAAGGCAAAAGAAGGTATGGTACTGACGTCGTGGGCGATCCGGGACAACGTCGAGAGCAGCACAAGGAGAGTTGCTCAGCGACAAAGTACGCATGATCCTTGCAGTTCAAGCGAACGGGGAATACGACAACTCAACAATCATCGCAGAGGATCAACAACTTCGACGTATATGACAGTTGGGAAGCAAGAGACTGCTTTGGAGAGTATAGGTGGGTCAAGTGTTACTTTTTAGTTGTGACGTGATGCAAAACCAAGGGGCGTTTGATTGTACAACCAGTGCCGTGGTGTGTTATAGGCAGCTACTTCACTTACGGGCACAGTAGTATGTTCCAGTGACGGTCATAAGTTCGCTTTTCTCTTGTTGTGATGTTGATCTATATGCCACCTTGCACACGATGCGTTATAGTCTAGAGGGTATATGGCCTCAATTGATGTTGAGTTGTATGGGCTAATAGGTATTTATTTAAAAGGTCGAAACGCAAGAATCTCAATTGGACCACATCAAACTCAACACCATCAGATTATTCCATAATAGGGAAGCTCATGTATGCTTCAAAGGTCAAAGCCCAGCGAATTTGTTACGTTTCCCACCGTTGTCTCGATTTGGCATGTTGTCGCTACTTAAACGAATCACTTTCAAGGGGAAGCAGGAGTTGCTCCACAACAACGATTCGTAATACAATATTGACCAGTATATGAAGGAATCAGACATATCGTTCTCCTTTTTATGTCGTCCACCGAATAAAATTCACAATTCACCAAACTCGTCATGAAAATCTGTTACATGGTATGCTTGAAACTTCAAGAACACTACACAATGGAAAAATGACAAGATTTTGTATTTTTACATGTGCCATTATTTCACAGGCGACGCATCAAAGCAAACATCACGTTCTCTTGTCATACTTCTGGTCTGGTTCTTTTCACTTGCGCTCGTGTCTAGGAAGAAGTTCAAAGACAAAATTCAAGCAATGAACAATCAGCTATGGTCAAACGAATAAGAGATTTAGCGCAATTTCGCCAAGATGAAAGGGTTCAACTTCAATATCTGCGGTCTCTCGGGAATCTTTTATTCCTTTCTTTGCATTTCGATCCATCCATACAAAATCTTCTGCAGCGATCTCCGTTACGGCAAAACAAAAATGGAGCTTTGTCAGAGCTTGGAAACACTCTTACAGAACATCCACCCCTGTTTATGAAGAACTTAATGTTAAAACATCACCATTACCTATCTACACACGTCAAGATAGTAATGCTCACCGTTCACAATCGTATTTCGATCTGCATCGTGTCCCATCTCGACAAGTCTTTTGCATTCGGAGCTTTCTGTGCGAGAACCCATGTATGTCAGAGTTTTTGTTTTCGTCGTCATCGAGCTCGTCAAATTCTACCCTATCCATTTCATCATCTTTAAAGGGAAATGCTTCCGACGCCATGGCAAAGCAAATCATGGTAAGAAAGAGTAGGATGGCAGGGATTCTTTTCATTGTGTTTTACGTTTATAGATGTTGCCTTGAATTAACTTTTCTTTCAATGTTTTTACTTTTTATGAGGAATATCATATAAGAGTAGACTGTTTCATTGCTATCACATTACTCAGTGTAGATATGCTATTTATTTAGCGTGTTTGGCTCCTGGTCTTGATCACAAAGTGTGTACGATATCGTATTTTTCAGAAATACGTCTCATCAGGCTGTACACTTCCCAGGTGAGGGATAGAACCACAGCGGCACACTGGTCGCTACGTACAATACCATGGGTACATTCTTTTTGGTCTTGATCTTCGGGTGGGTTGGGCATGATACAAGATATGGTGTCATTAAGTCTACGCACATCGGGCCACACTTTTCTTCTGTATTATGTGCCTTCTCGTCCGAAAGGGGGGCGGAGTACGATACCATCGGTGTTTGATTTGTAATACGTACACGTAGTCTGGCCGTCGACGTTGTCTCCCGTCTCCGCGACGTTGAACAGCAGCCGTGGACCGCCGGAACCTCCATGAATCAGGATCATGGCAGAACAAGAAACACAATAGAACACAATCAACGCGGCAGTCCTGCGTGTTTGGCTATCCTACCATGTCACTTCCACCACTAACCATCTCCCTCCTCGACTACGGCGCAGGCAATGTCCGCTCCGTGCGCAACGCCCTGTCGACCTTCGGCCATCCCATCGTGGACATTTCCACGCCGGAAGAAATCGCGGAGGCTCAAGTGATAGTTTTTCCTGGCGTGGGATCTTATCATTGCGCCATGGACGTGTTGAAGGAGAGAGGATGGGAGGAGCCGCTCAAGGAATATTTAAGTAAGGACAGGCCTTACCTCGGGATTTGTTTGGGGATGCAGACCTTGTTTGAGAACAGTGAAGAAACTTCGAGTAACGGCGATACGCAGACCGTGGAGGGATTGGGAATCATTCCAGGAAAAATCATCAAATTCGACGAAAAGGAACGAGTGGTGCCTCACATTGGATGGAATGGAATTATTCCACACCAATCCTCGCCAGTGTTGCGATATGTAACCCAGAACAATGGACATGCCAAAGAAGTGTACTTCGTCCATTCTTATTATGCTCCCGTGGAAGACAGGGATGCACCTTGGGTGCTGACAAGGACGACCTATGAGGGGCAGGAATTTGTAAGCAGCGTGCAGAAGGGAAATGTTTGTGCGACGCAGTTTCATCCGGAGAAGAGTGGGGGTGTGGGGTTGGATTTCCTTAAGGGATTTTTAGAGGTAAGTTCTTTGTTTTTATTTTTTACTTCTGCATGATGTTCACATATTGTCGGATAGTTGAGGCTAGATCTTGATTTTTTGGCTGCATTGAGATGACAATCATGTCAATTGAATTGTTTCATCATTTTGCCATAATTCTCGGCAACTAGTACACTCGTTGCCGTTACCTCCACAATAACCTGCTCACCTATCTCGTCCATTTTATGTCAACCATGTTAACACACAGTCAGTCCAAGATGGAACCCTCTCAAAAACCTCTCCTCTACCCATCAACCCGTCCCAGCACACACAACTCGTCAAACGTGTAGTTGTAGCCCTCGACGTCCGCACCAACGACGCAGGCGACCTCGTCGTTACCAAGGGCGATCAATACGACGTCCGCGAAAAAGATGACAACAATGACGCAGAAAGTACCAATAGAAACGGAAAAGGAGGAGTTCGCAACCTCGGCAAGCCGGTAGCCCTAGCTCAAAGGTATTATGACGAGGGTGCAGACGAAATTGCCTTTTTGAACATTACGAGTTTCCGTCAGGGAGTGATTGATGATATGCCCATGTTAGGTGTGTTAGAGGAAGCAAGCAAGCGTATCTTTGTTCCTCTAACGGTAGGTGGAGGAATTCGAAGCTACACCGACGAAGCAACGGGAAAAGTATATGGTGCCCTGGAGGTAGCGAGTCGATATTTTCGTGCGGGGGCAGACAAAGTGAGCATTGGATCGGATGCGGTGTATGCTGCTGAAGAGTATTACAAGTCGGGAGGGATGAGGACTGGAGAAACATCGATTGAGAGTATTTCGAGGGTGTATGGAGTTCAAGCAGTGGTCATTTCGATTGATCCAAAGAGAGTTTATATTACATCTCCTGATGAGGTGGCTGATTCCAAACATACTGTTGTAGCTCTTGGAGATCAAGACAAAAAGGGTCCAAATGGAGAACAATATTGCTGGTACCAATGCACTGTCAAGGGTGGAAGAGAAGAACGCAATATTTGTGCAGTATCGGTTGCCAAGGCAGCCGAGGCTTTAGGTGCCGGCGAGATCATGCTCAACTGCATCGATTCCGATGGTCAATGCAATGGATTTGACATTCCTTTAATGATGGCTGTATCGAATGCTATATCCATACCTGTTATTGCTAGCAGTGGCGCTGGCAAGGCAGATCATTTCACCGATGTATTCAAGAAGACGAATGTAAAGGCAGCACTGGCGGCAGGCATGTTCCATAGAAAAGAGGTCGAGATCATGGATGTTAAGAGATATATGGAGGACTTTGGGATCAGGGCTAGGTTAATATCGTGACACATTTAAGCGACGAGTTGGGGTAAACATGGACGAAGCAAATGAAAAGTTGAGTTCAATTATAAGGCACACAGACAAAATGATTTGACTGAGACACTCTTTCAGAATACTTAGTATTCTTTCTTTTGTTCAACTCTGTGGTTCAGAATCTTACTGCATGACCATTCCCGGAATGTTTGTTGTAGTCTTTGAACAGCCATCGCGGCGTAATGTAGATGCGTACCCAGAAGACCTATAGTCAACACCATTCGGGCAGTACTTAACCAATCATTATCCTTCCCTGAAATAGAGTTCCAAAATACCAGGAAATGAAACTCATTACAACTCGACTCCTCTTTATCCGAGCAGTGCTTCGATTTACATGTTATTTTACTTTGAGCGATTATGATGCCTTGCAGTCTCACAGTCTGGAGACTTACATATTTTTATCTGCATATTGTCGCCAATCGATTTATGACATGCACGTTTTTGGGTCGGTCTGAGACTGTCCAAATGCTGCTTTGTCATAGTGTTTACATCATTATTAAAACGATTCACACATTTGTGTTGAGGTTTTGTTCCACTTAACATCTTCTTACTGTCGCGTTACGTCATCTTTGCGATCATGCATGACTGAGTTATGGTGACATCTTTCATGTCTTCCAGCGACTAGCTACCTCGATCCTTGTCTCATACAACTCATTATTTTACTCACCCGTCATCCTCATTATTATTTCAACTAGACAATTAGTTTGTACGAAGTATCGCCAGAGTTATGTGCGGCTGATCTACACCGCCACTTCATCGAAAGATTTCTCGTTCGTAAGAAAATCTCCGCATCCATACTTAATGATGCATATAATAAACATCGTGTCAAGACAAACAACGACTCCCTCCTCAACTTCATGACAAGTTCTGCGCCTGCCCTGATCGCAAGTTATCCAAATCTTGATAGCAAGATTTTGACAGACGTTTTCCATCAAATTAAGTGGCTTGAGCCTGGAGTCTATCGATTATTCTGTAGTTCCCAAGCAATTTGATAAGAGGGCCGAAGAGCAGGTTTTGCTGTGTGCGACAACTTTTCAGTTGAAGCATAAAAAAGCTTGAAAAAGATATTTGTATGCTAAAAAATATGAAAGAATTACTGATGAAGTGGAAGAATTAGCGAGTCACCGGGAAAAGAAGACTGCAACTTTGTAAATGGAGCAGGCTGCATTGTTGGCTCAGATGACGAAGGGTTCCGCAAGGCTGGAATCAGAATGAAATATTTGAGTCCAAGGCCAAGAGTTTGCAGGTGCCGAAGGGGTCACTGAAACACAAGGTAGCAATATTGGAAGAGAATAAGGTTCAGTTGGTGAATAAGTCAGAGGATCTAAAGATGAAGCAAAATTCTTTTTGAGGTCAACGCATGTCAGTCCACAATTGGCTACTTCCCACCATATCGCGGGCAGGATTTTTCGTACCACAGGAAGTTCTGTGGTGGATTGTACATTGAGCTTTTCAACGGACTAAACCAAAAAGCAGCCAGATATGATCGTGAAGAAATAAGAAGCATGATGGAATGTTTTGCAATCATTTGAACTTAAACCTCACTCAGCCCAACATGTATCTCTCCCCTTTGCCCTTCAATTTTTGTTTTCAAACGAACGTAGTATTGTTTTCTTCAGATGTTACTACATCACAGTTGACTGCCGTCTGTGCTTTGTGATGTAAAATTGTAGAGGACACATGATTTTTGGGCATTGATCAAGTATTTTTTACAGTGAACCATTATCATAGTTTGGCACACCTTACAAATGAGATCATTTCTTTTTGAGATGGTAAACAAGTTACAAGAGCAAAAGGTTGAATAACTCGAAAAGAAGAAAGCTGTATGGGTGGATGAGGTGGCTGAGTTGAACTATGTAGCCAGAGGCCAGAAGAAGGAAATTAATTTCTTGAAATCTTGGATGGCTGTTCGAGAGTCTGAGATAGCTGCCAAATATAAGCCCCTCAAAAGCCATGATGGATAACAGTCAGCAACCATTTTGTACTACATCAACATCCATTCTAGGTTGTCCAATAGGAGATGCAAGACATCTCCCAATAATGGCAAGAACCCAAGAATTGGTTCACTACCC
>JALLPD010000821.1:0-14129 GCA_036940065.1 Cyclotella cf. meneghiniana
AGCAATTTTTTTCTAATGATCTATTTTCAAAAAACTTTTTTCATCATCTGATTCAAATGATTTAGATTTTCTCATGGGCATGGAAGGGTGAGGAGAGGAGTGATTTTTTGTTGTGTAGTCTGTTTTCAACTTAATATTTTCATGGGGGTGGGAGCATGGGGACATGTGCTTAACATTTGTTTTGTAGTCTGTTTTCAGACTTAATATTTTTGTGGGGACAGGAGCATGGGGATGGTAGAGTCTGGATGGAAACATTGGGATGGGAGCAATTTTTCTTAGGATCTATTTTCAAACAATATTATTCATCGTATGATTCAAATGATTTAGTTTTTCTCATTGGCATGGCAGCATGCAGAAGGGAGTATGTTTCATAGTCTTTGTTCTCACTGAAAATTTTCATGGGGGTGGCAGCATGGGGACAGAGCATATGGACGTCAGTGTGTAGATGGGAGCAATTTTTTTCTTACAAACTCTATTCAAAAATAGTTTTTTATTGTATGATTCAAATGATTTAGTTTTTTTCATAGGCGTGGAACTGTGAGGAGGGGAGTGATTATTGGTTTTGTAGTCTGTTTTTAGATTTAATATTTTTGTGTGGGTAGGATCATGGAAACGGGAGATGATTATTTGTTTTGTAGTCTGTTTTCAGTCTTAATGTTTTCTTGGGGGTGGGAGCATGGGGTCAGCAGCCTCTTGATGGGAACATGAGGATGGGAGCAATTTTTTTCTGATGATCTTTTTTCAAAAAACATTTTCATTGTATGATTCAAATGATTTAGGTTTTCTCATTGGCATGGAATTGTATCGAGGGGACTGATTAGTTGCTTTGTATTCAGTTTTCAGAATAAATATTTTTGTGGGGCTGGGAGCATCCAAACACGAGCTGATTATGTGGTTTGTAGTCTGTTTTCAGACTTAATATTTTCGTGGGGGCAGGAGCATGGGGATGGTAACCTATGGGCGGGAACATAGGGATGGGAGCAATTTTTTCTGACAATCTTTTTTAAAAAGCATTTTTCATTGTATGATTCAAATGATATAGGTTTTCTCATTGCTATGGAATCGCAGAGAGGGGACTGATTATTTGTGTTATAGTCTGCTTTCAGACTTAATATTTTCATGGGGTCAGCAGCTTGGGGACGGGGGCATTTTGACAGGAGCATCGGGATGGGAGCAAGTTTTTTCTTATGATCAATTTTCAAAACACCTTTTTCTTTGTATGATTCAATTGATTTTGTTTTTCTCATAAGCATGAAATCATGATGAGGCAAGTGATATTTGTTTTGCAGTCTGTTTTCAGACTTAATGTTTTTGCGAGAGTGGGAGCATGGTGACGGCAGCATCTGGCGGGAGCATGGGGATAGAAACAACTTTATTCTTATTATCTATTTTCAAAAAGAAATTCATCGTAAGATTCTAATGACATAGTGTTTCTCATTGGCATGGATGCTTCCGTCCCCATGCTCCCATCTCCATGCTCCCGTCCCCACGCTCCCTTCCCCATGCTTTTGTCCCCATGCGCCCGTCCTCATGCTTCCATCCCAACCCATCCGAACAATACTGTCTCATGGCTACCATCCTAACATTAACGTCTCGACGCTACCATCCCAATCAACATAAATTTAAAATCTACTAATAACTGCTTTAATTAATACATGATACCATACAGAAAGCAAGTTTTACTTTCTCTGTACTTCATAAATTACATGTTACAGTTAAAACATACTTTTTGAAATACATTCTTCCCTACAAAACAAACTACAAAAATAATGCCATCCTACCTTGCAATTCTAATGCTGCCATCCTCCTGCCACCTAAAATCTGAATGCTACCATTCTGATGCAACCATCCTAATGATACCATCCTGATGCAACATCCCGCTGCTACCATCTCCAAAGCACTACTGTCTTGCAGCTACCAACTTTACAATTCTGTCCCGATGCTACCTCCCAATGCCATATTGCTGAAGCAAAAGAAACGGTTCACAAAAGCATATTAAATGCACTTACTTTTTTCAGTAATGCTGGAAAAAGAAATGAATACATGGCGCAAAAAAATTTCAAAATGATAGAAAGAAAAAATGGTCCCAACCCTAGCATCCCTCCTGATCTGTCACATTTTTCTTCTTTAGCAGTAGGAGTACAGTATTCCACCTCACGTGGTAACAGTAGCTTAAATGCTTCCCTACGAAAAATCGATTACCCAACAAACAAACTACAAAAAAGCTTGCAGCGGCTGCTGGTAATTATTTTGTAATTGGACAAAGAATTCCCTCAACCTCTTAAATAAAAAAATGACCATACTTTTATGAAAGGCTGATTCCACCTTTTTTCATATGTTACCATACACTATGCACCTCTATGCGCAGCCAAACAGACCGTCTCAAAAGGCCTTAAACGACCTGACTGAGCATTATTTTAGTCTTGAGGCTTATTTGGTGTCCATGACCGTTCAATCCAGACCGTAAAGACCATTCACCCCCTCTCATGCCATAACAAGGTATTGTTAGTGAATATTCTCTTGTAAGAACACTTCTCGTACAGCAAAGATACATGCGTTTTACTCCGCCCGTCTGGCGCTCGCTCGTTTTTGATTCACTAGTGATCGTCTCTCATCACAGCCCCTGCAACCCTCTATCTTCAATTTTGGTTATATAATATCGAATAGCGATGTTAATAAGTATTGTATCGTACAGTTTACTGTCACAGCTGTGATAATAACAGATGGTGTTTTGTACGGAATCGAAGACCGGAAATTAAGTTCTTCCGAGCAGCAACATTGTGAGGAGAGAGAGTGTTTGGACCAGCCCAGGAAGACTTAGCATGGACTACAATATTGTACCGTAAAACCATACACACAAAAAACGCAACGAAAATTCAATAATCTTCATCAAATCCAATCCTCTGCCAAGTCTGTTGACGACGGTTTTACTGAAGCAGTCGGATCGAATCGACTACGCCTACTTGGTGTCATCTCGTCCGCCTCGTGACAACATCTCGGCTTGAGGCCTCAGCACGGCGCACCATGGTTCACAACCTCCGGTCCATCCTGTTTCTCCTCTCCCCTGCGTTCGCCACCGGCGAATCAATATCCTGCCCACCTTACACCTCTCGATCCGGAACGACCACAGGGCCTTTTGCACTAACATCCTCCACCGTCACGCTCACTAATACCCCCCAAACAGGCACTCTGTGCACCCTCTTCACTACGCAAACGTCGCTCGACGGAAGCAAGACATTTTACATCCCCGTGGGTCGAAGCTACGACGGCAACGACTGGGAGCGCGTGGCCGGAAAGTACTCCACGCTGGAGTACACCTGCGATGGCAGTGGGAGCTGCGTCGTCACCCTTCCCGACATTGCCACGCAATCTTACTACTTGACGAGTTATGCCTACACCTTGACGAGTAAGCAGACCTCGGCTCGCTTCTTCGAGCGAGCTGCCTTTGGGGCCACGCCTGCCATGTTGACTATGGCCAGTACTACTGGAGATATGGCGAATTGGATTAAGGATCAGTTTGACGAAAACGTGACACCCGTTTCTTCGCACCGGGAATACTTTCGCAAGAGGTTGAATCCGAGAATGGTCGAGATGGGCAAGTTTGGGAAGGCAGGGCCAAGGGTCTGCGACGTCAATAGTCGATGGAGGAATTTCGCCTTTACAAGAAACGATGTCGGTGAGTTAGTTCTCTCTATACCTCTATTTTCATATTGCATTGTAGTCGTATTGTTAAGTCTATTCACTCTCATCTCTAATTATTCCGCTCCCTTCCCATGCAGTCATTTCCAACAGAGGCACCAACCGTAATTGGCCCATTCAACCCCACAATGCCACACTCGAAACCAAAACCGTTTCCGCCACGACCAAATATCTTTGGAGATTTGGGGGACACATTCGCACAATGCTAGATTCTCGACCCGTCCTCGCGAACGGAAGCGATACTCCCCTAGCCGATGGACAGTACACCGTCTGTGCCGTCGATGAACTCCCCGGATCCGTATACAGCACCGAAGACGACAGGAAACTCTACGCCAAGTTTCAAATTAATGTCGATGGAATGTGCGTCCATGTCAAGGGTGGGAATCCAGGAGTTTTCATTGACGAGGTATTTCTTGCCGATGAGATTACTCCTGGAGGACACGTCGTTGATTTTACAACTGTTTCGACCGGAGAATTGCCGAGCATCGGCTATCAATTCCCCGATACTGTCAAGTTGTTGGCCAAGACCGACTATTATCAAGCGAACTCTGCCGCGTGTGATTCGTTTCCTGATCCGGACAAGGCTGACTATCGCACAAAGGGATGGATATATTCTCCGTATTACGAGGGAAGGAGGCATCCTAATTGGTACGACACTAAATTATGTCGCATATGTAAATAATTTCGATTTGATTGTCTCTCACATGTTACTCAACCGTCTAAAAGGGACAATGTGACAGCAGTCTTTCTAGACGAACCAGTTTACGCTAAAATGCCCGACAACTCGTACTTCATTGACGACCGTCGATTCACCCCTCTCGAGAATACTCCTGAAAACCCCATCGCCGACGGAGGCGGCTCCATGACTCTGGGAAGTGTCTACCGAGACATCAACAACTTTAATGCCGACGACACTGAGCTCCTTCCCGTCGATGAAGACAGCAATCCACGAACCAAGTCAACTCTATCGGGAAACGAGCAAGCAATATATTGTTCAAATGGCCCTCCCAATGTCTTCAACGAAGAGTTCTGCAAATTGAGTACTGATCCCAATGCATGTGTACGAATGGGCGCAGACGACGAAGATACTATAGTAGTCGTAAAGCTTATCCCTCGTTCGCTGGACAGGATCAACTACCATGCTGGCACCTCCTTGTTCCAAATTCGAGGATTAGATTTCACTAATCTCACGGAATTGCCTTGTACTGACGGTGCAACAAGTCGTTGGGTAAAACAAGACGGAGTGGCGACCAAGTCGGTCTGTGATGCATTGGGTTCTACTTCAGTGGAAGCAACCACTTACTCAGCATTTAGTAATTTGTTGTACTACTCTGTAGCTGACAATGAGATGCTGAGAGATGTCACCATGTATGAACAGTTTCAAGGTTCGCGATGTGATGTGCTGGATGCCAACAAGAAGGAATTTGCTATTTTTGACGTTTCAACATCTAGCTGTTTTCTGAATGTGCATCCTGACGACCTCAATGTATATCATGTCAAAGACGAGACGTCCTCTCTTCATGGTTCTAGTGGTGTAATTGCTTGGATTGACAGTGGGCTTACCATGGATTACTGGAATCGTGTCATCAAAAACTCTACCTTATACGACCACCACGGTCGAACAGGCGACATCATAGCTATAGATTCTTTGATGGACAGATTAGGTATATACAAAGCGCATGGAGGACTTGATGTAACAAGGGCGCCAACGTCATCGCCTTCGGAATCGCCGTCTTACAGCCCGAGTCTATCCCTATCACCGGCGATAGCCCCCAGTGAAGTTCCATCAGCGATGCCATCTACTTCACCCTCTGAATCTCTTTCTCCTAGTGTGTCTCCAACGGCCACCCAATTCCCATCATCAAGCACTGAACCTTCGTCATCTCCAACTACTGATTATCCCTCTTCTTCTCCCACCGAATCTCGCCATCCAAGTGCAGAGCCTTCCAACACGCCTTCGATCAGTCAACTCCCTTCATCCCTACCAAGTGAGCCTCAAAACCCAAGCGACGTACCTTCCGCTACCCCTTCATTGAGTGGTGCACCTTCTTCCAACCCAAGTGTTTCATCTCAACCTAGCAGCTCGCCGTCAATTCATCCTTCATCTGCGCCCAGCATTTCTGCTGTACCATCTTCTATTCCTTCCAGTTCATCTGAGCCATCGCAGGAGCCATCCCAGATATCTCAAGTTGCAAGGACAATTAATGACAATGTCTTTCACAACATCACCAATGATCCAGATATTGCTTATGTTATCCTCGAAACTCAATTCTCTCAAAAGTCCGGAGGTGTTCTCGTGTGCGGCAGCGCTGGCGAAATAGCGTCAGATACCACAGAAGACGACTACTTTGATTATTGGACTCGTAGAATAGATTCTTCAGGCAATGAAGGAGAACAGAAGAAGACAGTGTGGACAAGAATTGCATTAGAAGAGAATGACCAACTTGTTCAGCGAATTGCATTTGCTTTGAGCCAAATATTTGCGATCTCCCCAGAGTTCCTCGGGTACTCAACATTGTCCGAGGCCCATATGTTTTATTACGACATATTCGTCCGCAATGGCTTCAAGACTTACAGGTGAGTCTACTAATAGCTGCTTGTTCATCATGTAATTGTCTACTTCCAGATAGGCGTCACGACAAAGGACTTTTCTGTTGTGTTCATAGGGACGTCTTGAAAAATGTCGCTTATTCTATTAAAATGGGAATGCAACTCTCACATGCCGGTTCGAAGTCGCTGCGCTATTATTACGATGCCCAGGGCAGAGTCCGTTTCCCTGACGAAAATTACGCAAGGTGAGCTAGTCGCGCGCTCCCTGTGAAAGTCGACAGGCACCCTAGAATGACCTCATCTCCATTTCCACCCTTCCATTCATCCCGCTAGAGAGGTCATGCAACTGGAGACGATAGGACTGGATATGCTCAACATGGATGGAACGCTTATGAAGGACGATAGAGGAAATACCATCCCAACTTATGACATTGAAGATATCATAACATTCAGCAGGGCCTGGACTGGATTTGATTATCCAATTCGCCGAGGAAATTACGAAGAACTTGATCATATAACGATTAACTGGATGTGAGCATGTTCTCGTCTGCACGATCATGTATTTGTTCTGTGGAACTCACTTGGTGCAATTTTTGTCTGTTTTCGCCTCAGGGATCCAATGTCCCTTGACGGACGTGGTCGAGACTGGTTCCCCAAAAGAGATTTGCACGATGGTTGGATTGGTGATCGTTACCCTCTTTGTTCCGACTTGCCGTCCCAGCCATTTTTGAAGGTAGGCGCAACATACAAGTTGCTAGGTCGCAGTAGTCAGCCAAGATACCATTTTGATGACCCTGTTTGGGATGGCAACGAAGCCATCAAGCGAATGACCTTACACCCAAACTCTCCTCTCTATGCGTTATTATGCGCGGAAGCAAACTCAGCCTGTACTTTCCCTTCGGTGGTAACTCTCACCAATGATATATCTTGCCACGGTATAGAATGTTATCTCGACACAGTAAGGGTTGTGCAAGTTACCCCCAATGTGTTTTACGAGTATGTCCGCAGGCCTTGTGTTCACCTCGCATTTTTGGATGATGCACGGACCGTCTTTGCTGGAGCAAGCCCTACCAGCATTGCAAGGATGTGTGCCTCCCCTACGCAGCCCGTTGCGTCGACAACGTGCTGCCCTGGTGGTTCCAATCCTGAGATTTCCTGTCTCTATACAGGAGATTTCGTTACTTACGACACAAACCTTGCAAGGTGTGGCTCAACAAATGCTTGCCCTGCGACAATGGACTACATCAGTGATTGTGGTACTTGCTGTGATCAGAAGAGAGGTTACCAAAGGAATTATCCCGAGTACAACTTCTTTCAATGGACTAATGGCACATGTTCATACAAGGTGAAGATCAATCTCGACAGCACAGGTTAGTTGAAAACAGCAGCATTTTCTGTTTTCCAAGTATTGTTTGTCATAAACTCAGGTCAATTTCTTTCGCTCATATGTCGTCATTTTTCAGTTGCAATTGTGCATGTTCCAGAATACAACGCAAAAGTTGTTCAGTATGTTGGTAACTCTGTGATGAATTTGAATTATTTTCACGTCCCATGGCCAACTGATCCTTTTCTAGGCGACAAACTGTACCCAAATATTGATAACCAATGCGGCAATGGCACATGTGTGGAGCAAGACGACTGGACGTGCTTGTGTGATGTTGCCGTCTTCAACTCTGCTGCCTTTACAAGTGAACCCGTTGATGCATCAACAATTCTTTCTACGTTGAAGATAGGCGCCTTCGAGCCGTCTTTTTTTGGCCCAGGACACTACAACAGTGGAATTGCTCACTCAACTGATACAACAATTACTATCTACCATTTGTCTAGTGTTAATGACTACTCCAAAGACACAATATTCAAGCTACTCGATGAATTCGGAGGAGAGACCATTTATCTTAAGAATATGATATCAACAATCTCAATCGGAGTTGACGTTAACAACTACTTCGTAGAGCCTCTCCGAAAGCCTCTTGTGATGCGAAATCCACTGTCGTTTTATGACCTGGTGAAGCCCGAAACTCGTGACGCTTTCTATGAAACAGAGGCTGTCATTGACCACTACATACAGTGCGTTTCTTCGTGATGCATAAGGAAGAACTTTAGCTTCGATACTGACCTCTCTATTTCGGTTTCTTCTCATTCGTCAGCCACCCGAATGCCGCACCATTTGTGTCAATGCAGTTGATACAGCACATCGGTGGGATTTCAAATCCAAGTCCATCTTATGTGAACAGAGTTTCAACAGCATTCACATCTGGTAAGCTTTCTCTTCCGTCAAATATTTCTCTTGTCACCTATGGTCACTTAAATCGTGGTTGTTTTACCAACCAATCCAGGACGTTTTGTGTCCAATGGCATAACGTTTGGCAGCGGCAAGTTGAGTGACATGAAGGCAGTTGTTGCCGCAATCTTACTTGATCAAGAGGCAACAGCAAGTACTCTTGATGCGGATCCAACGTATGGTGGCATTAAAGAGCCAATCATCAAGGTTTTGCACTTCCTTCGCTCAATGAAGTATCAAAAGACTGCGTGGGATAGGTGTGTGAAGTGCCATGTATTTTCTTTGATATTGATTTTTCTGACTTGACTGACCCCACTTTCTCTCATAGGAACATTTATCCGAAACTGTCAAACATGTGTGCCAAAGTTGGTCAAATGGTGAGTTCACTTACGGTTTCTCGTCACTGAAGTGATCATTGCTCATCTCATAGTTCGATTTTCTTCTTTGGTCGCAGGCATATGGTAAGTATAGATGCAGGTCCTGCTGTTGATTTTTTACTGACATATTTTTCAAGTAATTCTTGTGAAACACTCTCTATCCAGAATCCCCGGATCAGTTTTCTTTCTTCCTCCCCGATTATTCACCACCCGGACAGATGGCCCAAGCTTCCTTGTATGCGCCTCCAGCGCAGGTTCTCACTCTCTCAACAACCATAAGCACAATGGAAGGTTTTTTTTCTCTAGCACGTCAGGGTCTTACTCCCTTTAGTGGAGGATTTGGTGCCTCTATCTTCGGATGGTCGTCGCTACTCACTGGAGACTACAGCCGTTCAGTTGGATACCTGAGCTTCCAGTTCACTGGAACTACCTCAAGTGAACAAGTGCAGGAGATAGCTGATTTATTGACAAGTGGCAGACTGAGTTCAGATGCTCTGGCAGCAATAGTTACAGCAGTTGATTCTCAAGCTACCGATACAAAAATACGGCTGGCTCAGCAGATTATTGCAACAACTCCTGAGTGTAAGCTCTTTCATGTGGTTGTACTACACTATTTTTTTATCAATGTATGAACAAGACATCATTGTATTTCATTTTGTACGTAGTTCATACAACGAATCTCGTCAACAGAAATGGAAATAAAAGATCTCCCACACCATTCCAGGAAGCATCACCCGATGGATATAAAGCAGTTGTTGTTCTACACCTTAGTGGAGGTCTTGATAGCTTTAATGTTTTGATGCCTTACAGCACCTGTCCTCTCTATTCCAGTTACAGAAAAGCCAGGGAGAGTAAGTCTGAGAACATAATTCTTGACCATGATGTCATTTTCACACCCGGTCCCTTATCTTGATCTCATGTATAATTCTAAGTCCTTGCATTATCTGACATGGATCCGATTACAAACAGTAATCCCGAGCTTCCGTGTCAAACTTTTGGTATTCACAAAAGGATTCCTATCCTGCGGGAAATTTACAATGATGGATATGGAATCTTCTTCTCGAACATTGGTCATTTATCCAAGCCTGTGACAAAGAACAATTGGTACACTGAAACGAAAACTCACTTGTTCTCCCACAAAACCATGGAGCGCGAAGCACAATTGGTTGATGCATTCCAGGAAGATGGTTGGTCAACAGGTTAGGGTTTATTGACAATCTTAAGTGCTTGTTTCCTGCTATCTATGCAACAAATATTTAATGCAACTTCATTTAGGTGTTCTGGGTCGCATGCTTGACAAACTGCAAGCTCGTGGTATGTCTGTTATTGCGAATGGTATCGATGGCAAAGGCCCTATGGTAGAAGGCAATCCAGCAACAGGAAGGACGGTTGATGTTATCCCGTCATGGGGTGTAAATACGTTGACCCGTCAATCGCTTACCAGTCAAGCTAATGATCTTGCAAGCATTGAGAGTCTCATGTCATATCTGAATGGGGAGACAAATTTAGCAAGTGGAATATTTGCAAACTACTGGGCACAGAATCTGATAGATACTCTGAACAAGACTGATTATCTTAGTGATTTGCTGTCAAAGACATCTTTGATGAACTCTAATCTTTTTCAAGGTTACGTGGGGAAAAAATTGGGCGTCGTCTCAAAGATGATCCTCAGGCACAGTGAAAGAAAAGTCAATCGCGATGCCTTTTATATCAGCATGGGCGGCTATGATGGACACTCATTATCAAATGATAATCTAGACCAAAATCTGCCTGTTGTGAATGAAGGATTAGCTGCATTCTACAAGGAAATGAGGGATCAAGGCATGCTTGACAATATAACTTTTGTACTCATCTCGGAGTTTGGGCGAACTATTACTCCAAACTCAGGTTTGGGATCTGATCATGTATGTCTATGAGGGTCTAAGTTGCTTGGACTGACATTTCTATCCTGGAGCTCATTAATTCATTGTTTTCATCTCCATTTGCTACAGGCTTGGGGAGGTAATGCCTATATTTTTGGTGGAGAAATTGATGGGGGCAAGATACTAGGCAAGTACCCAGAGAGCTTTGCAAATACAGACCCAACCAATATTGGAAGAGGCCGGTTGATCCCGGCTGTATCATGGGAGAGCATGTGGTATGGTATTGCTAACTGGTTTGGTATTACTGACAGCAAAGAAATCGATTATGTTTTGCCGAACAATGGTAATATGGGCTGTCAGCTTTACTCTGATAAAGATCTGTATAGGGTGGGCAACTCAACTGTCCCAGGGTGCAATGACCGGGTAGTGGGTATGAAGCTCAGCATGTTTATAAAAGAGCCTAGGTATCTAACAGTGAGTGTGGCAATGTGCAGCATTGCCTTCCTTTTGAATGTAAAAACTGAGTTATAAACTCTCTCTATGTTCTGAACTCCTTTCCCAGGGTATGGAACAGAAACGCATCTGCAAAGCAGCAATTGCCAAAGTCTCGAACAGAGCAAACGTGACATCGCGATGTATCATTGTTGATCAAAAAGTTCTTGTGTCAGTTGACACCGGACGAAGACGACATCGGCTTTTGGATTTCAACAACACACGTTATCTTCAAGACGCAAATGCCACGTTCACCATCGAGGCAGAGGTAGCACTAGATTATGATGATACTTCTAACAAAACTGGCGCTGAATATATCGAAGATGTGACACTTTTTACAGCAGATATGAATTCTGAATTGACGGGAAACTGTACCGGAAGCTGTGAATTTCAAATTGACAATGTTGCTGCTGTGCTTGCATTTGTGGCACAAGTCACTCAAGCTCCCTCATCAAGCCCCTCCTTGTCATCAATTCCAAGCAGCCAACCATCACATTCACCCTCTGATGTGCCCAGCAGCTCTCCTAGTGATTCGTCACAGCCAAGTTCCAACCCATCTGTTAGTTCGTCTCCCTCCTTCAAGCCTTCCTCTAGGCCGTCTAAATCTAGTCAGCCATCACATGTGCCCTCTACTTCACAGGCTCCCAGTGATGAACCAACGGGCTCCCCATTTGGACATCCTTCATCCAGTCCAAGCTCGCTACCATCATCTTTTCCTTCCTCATCAACCCACCCTTCATCAAATCCAAGCACTGAACCATCTAACTCTCAAAATCCTTCAGTGACAAACTCAGAATCTCCCTCAGAAAGTCCACTGACCTTTCCTTCTGAAAGTCCCTCACATATCCCGTCTGATGAACCAACAAGATCTCCTTCAAGTAGACCCTCATCTACTCCATCCGATTTGCCATCCAATGCCCCCACTTTGTCATTTTTGCCAACACAATCAGAAGAAAGCTCATCCCCTAGCGAGTCTCCAAGTTCTCACCCCAGTCGTGATTGTCCAAATGTTCCTGAAACATGCGGGAACGGTGGAATGTGGTCTCCTTATATATGCAAATGTTTGTGTATAGCGCCGTACTGTCCGAACAATACTGACCAACGCTGTACAGAGACAGCGTGTCCCCAGAATTATCACGAAAATCTCTTTCAAGATTGCACGTATGACTGTCCGTGGTTCAAACACACTTACTCATGTGTCACCGCTGAACAAGTGCCCGCAGGAACATCAAGCATTTATCGATCAAAAGACTCATGTTGTGTACAAAATTTTCCTGATGATATTGCTGGCTGTAAATTGAGGTCGGCAGGGTTTTTACAACTCAAGTATAATGCCAGGTTCACAATCTCTGGCATTGACTGCTCATTTTCTTCAGCAGACAAGGCTGCGGCGAGTGCTGTTATTGCAAAAAGTACGATTTCTTCTGTTTGCAATAAAGTGCCTGGGCTGAATTGTAGCAAAGGGGACAAGGTTGTTGTGAAGAAAATTTGTGGTCAAAATGTTCAACAGGAGACTGAATACACTTCTTCAGGCCGTCTCAGGCTCCTAACTGGAACAGTGGATGAGGTAGTTGAATTTTCAATCATATTGTATGCCATTGCAGAAAGTGACCTTCGCCAGAAAGATTCTTTGCTGGGTCGATATCTCCAAGGTTCAAACCTTGACACTATTCTTGCAAATATTTTGAATGAACTTATTTCATATACCTCTTCACGAAGTATCCAATCGATTTCGGCAGTGTACTATGAATTCGTGGACTCATTCATTCAGGGACTGGGCCTTTTCTACCCTGCTTGGGGAAGCATGGAGACTTGCCTTAATGATGGAAAACAAAAAGGTTTGTAGCTCATTTTTTCATTCAGACGTTCAAACCCTCTCAACACTCTTTTTCTTGCTTTCTTCTAGACTACATGAATGACAACCCTAACCTATGGTTGGTGACAAGTCTTGAAGATTGTTGCAAGAAATACTATTCATGGGATGAGGTAGGGTGCATGAAAACCAATGCTGAAGCTACTCTCATTTCGTCATCAGGCTCTGGACCACATTTTACAGACCCCACTGCAAACTTGTATTATCCTGACTGGGGCTTGTCCGACACTTGTGAGTATTAATGGAATCAAGGGTTGGGTCAAAGATGTGAAACATGCTCTGATATTGTGTTCATTCCTCTATCAACTAATGTTTAAAACCAGGCATCAATGATGGAAATGCACCCCCTTACATGAAGAAGCAAGCCGGCCTTTGGATGCGTAGTAAGTAATTTGTTTTTTGTTCTCCAACCTTGCACATGAATTCCACTCATATTGCTACTTGCAAATCAATATTGTAAATCATAATATGCAGCAACTCTTATGGACTGCTGCAAAGCATACTATTCCTGGGAGGATGGTTATATTGCCTGCATGTCATCAGGAGGAGGGAGCATTCCTACAAAATCCCCAGTAGAAGGGTGGTGTAAGTCAGGGTCATCCATATATAATATATGCACACACGTAGTTATTAGATATTACTGGCAGCTAAACCAGAAATCTCACATGCTTTTTTGATTACCTTTTTCCAAAGATGTCCAATGGGAGACATTTACCTGCGTGAAGAGTTGTGATGGGCCTGCACCTTGTGGAGGTGTGGGTAAAAAGTGGAACATCCTTCAGGACACTAAACAGATTTGTTGCAAAGAGCATCTGTGGTGGGTTGGATTAGACTGCGTTTGATTTCCAGACTGTGAAATGTCAACATAAGGGTCAATTAATGATAAAGAAAGATTGTTTTGTTAAGGCTCTGGAATAATGTATTTATGTGAAGAAAAGGATTAGGGCATCTCTTAATACGCAGATAACAGGAATAAAAATGGGTTATTCCACTTA
>JALLPD010000822.1:0-14135 GCA_036940065.1 Cyclotella cf. meneghiniana
CATAACCCATTAGGGGTCGGATATTAGACTCCTACTACTATTTTTTCTATGGTATTGACGAGACCAGACGAGACCTCAGGCCTACAAAATTTACAGCCTTACCATAACTTGCTTTACTCCTTGCCAAAACTCAATGGTTTGTCACAGTTTGTCACACATTGCCAAAATCGAAAACATTTTGTGTGACAATCTCACCGATTTATATGGTCTTTTTGTCATTTTTGCTCCTCACGACAAAACAAATGAATTGCATCATGCGTCCAATCGCCTTTGCATCTGCAAGCACAGTGCTGACCGGTCCACGTTTTCATGTTTTTCTATGGCCAACAATTCCGACCACTTACGACCTCCTGTGGCCGGTGTTACCTTCACAATCAATCGATGTCATTACGGGCTCACGGTCTTTGCACAATCTATACATGACCTCGACCTCGCCTCCCTCGGATAGCAGCCCGAATCGAAACAGGACAGACGGGCGAGGCCGCAACCGCAAGCAAAGAACCGATCGGCGCAAAAGTCCGAACAGAAGAAAAGGTTTTGCGCCACCAACCCCACCAGCTGGCGAACTTGGTCGGGAATGCTATTGTTCTTGCATAGAAATTGGATCAGAGGTGTGCATTGTCAAAAAGATACATCAACGATCAGGCGAAAAGACAAAGGGAATTGTATCCAGATTGCTTACCAAATCTAGCTATCATCCAAGGGGTATCAAAGTTATGCTAGATAATGGTGATGTGGGAAGGGTGATTAGAATTAATGCGGATATTGCTATTGATGAAACGGAGAGGACTCGAGGGAAAGATTAGCAAATATCCATGTCAGAATGTTTGAAAGAAGATTAGGTTATGGTAGGATCAATTGCATATTTTATTGATTGCCAGTCAGTGCGATTGTAATCATTAATGAACATGAAGTATAAACAAAGGCAGTATTAGTTTGCATGTTCAAGAGGAGACTGGCGCGGATTAACTTATTGCCAAAATTTTTACACTATACTAGTAGTCCGTAGTAGATTTCTCAATAGGCAGTGGAGATCATTGCTGAGGGTTGTTTAAAGTACCAGGTTGAATTAGATCCAATTGATGGTACAGGCGACGGCGATCTCCACATACCATAGCGATTCCAACCGGAAGTGTATTCTAATGAAAAGTCAGGATGATAGCCATCCTTTTGAACAACCATCACACCATTTTTTGGGGGCATGAATTCGTCCGCTATCGATTGAGGAGACAATGCAGCCAAAACTTTAACAGATGAACTTTTTGGTAGTTTGATCTGCCAATCTGAAGACAATTTTAGTTGTAATTCTGACTAAATGACAGTCATATTCATATGATGTCAATGCTCAACGGAGGCAGCTTCCATTCAGCATATGCCTCATCTGTCCGTTTTGATTTCCATACCCATGTCGTCAACAGCCACTTTTCGTCGATCGCTGGCTTTCCCTGATGCAACGTCCTTTTGTCCTCTCTCATGTTTATATCCGCAGGGAAGTGAATGATAGCTCTGCCTTTCTTTGGCTTGATATCTAAATCAATTAAAGGGAAGTAAGTCGACCCTCCCTCTGAAACATCATTAAGATAGCAAAAAACTGTTGCTAGTCGAGTAGATTGTTCAAAGCCACAAGCAGAGTACGGCCCCGAAAATCCATCTGTATGTGGTTTGAACTGCTGTCCCTTTTTATAGTTCAAAACTTGCAAAATCTCTAGCTGCTCAATGCTGCAGCAACCCAAACTTGTTATCTTATCCACTACTGATGGCACTTCAGCTCTTGGAAGGTTAGTATTAGTGCTTGTTCGCCAAGGATCTTGAACTGAATTCTCATCTCCCTCCTCTTTATACACAAGACATGGCGATAGATGTGGCCTCGCCTTGGCAACAATTCTATCACATTCGTCTGCGGTAAGAAAATTCTCAACCGCATAAATATCCGGATTTCGGTGAATTTGTTTCAGGCCCGGATAATCTAGGTTTATTCGGTGGAATGGTCCAAGGTGATCAATGCCTCTGATGTTTGCCTGGGAACCCAACACGTTTGCCGTATCAAGTGCCGTTTCTATTTGTATACTCAAAGTTGAAATGTTCCTCCTATACTCTTTTTCCAAGATGCTTTTTAACTCATCTTGAACGGAATTTTCTGCAGGCCGCATCTCCTGCACAATTTCGTCGCCTTCTTTTATATCCTTAGTCGAAACGACAACGCATAGTGGCGCAGCGCCAGGCAATGGCAGAGCGACGCAATTGGCTTGTTCGCCTTCAGTTGCTGTCTCAATCACGCCGCCAAGCCATCCCGGGACAATTTGTTTTCCGGGAAAATACATTGCAAACAGCTCAATAGGCTCATTCTCGCCAAAAACGGAATATGCCGGCTCTTCCGTATCCAAGGGAATGTTCATTCTGATTGCCGATTCGATTTCCTTCACAAGCAACTTCTCATCTTCCTCGCGATTATACTCAATGAGCTCTGGACCGTGATTTGCATCGCTTGTATTTCGAATTCCGAGTGCATGAATTGGAAAAAGAGTCAAAACCTGGCCTCGATGAACATTTCTGTTGGCAATCACCGTAAGAGGTTCACCATTCTTTATGCCTACAATGCCCCTACGAAATTTCTGGCGCAGCCGATAAATTATTGTGCACGCATCTGCCCATTTCGGTGGTTGATAAAACGCTGAAGCTTGAATCTCACGGCATACAGAGAATAGGTTACGTAGGGCATCTTTGACGATATCGTCAAATTCTACCGGTAGCGTTCTGTGATTGGATAGGGCGTGCCGATTCTCTGCATTGGGAGCTACCGTTTTCTTTTGTTTTGATGAAGATCCCCCGCCGGCGAACCCCGCGCCGCTCGATGTTGTGCTGCTGCGGCTTTTCGGGGTCTTTCGCGAAAAAGTGTTTGCGCGTGACGCCAGTGCCATCACGCCGATGATGAATTTTCCATCTTTGAGAGTGAATATCAGGTACAAGCTGATGATGGCTAGAATTTTAATCATGTTATGATGTTAACTAATGCGGTGGAATGATTATTTGTCGGTCACCGGGTACAGTTTGCTTAAATACACTGTAACTCAGTAAGTGCCGATAACAATGGGGTTCACGACGTGTTTATGCGGAAATTGAGTTTGCCGCTTGCAACAGCTACCAAACTGGACAAACTTGGATGAGTATCTACCAAGAGGCACGAAAAGAGATCGTATCGTTGATGCCCTCCTTTCATCGACTGATAGGAGATATTATGATCGATCGCACAAATAAATATGTGATAGGATAGAGTATTAAAAACATTGATGTGATGTCCTGAAGTGTCCTGATTGTCCTGATGCCGATGGATGCATGATGTGCGACGGTGTTGTATGGTACAATACGGTACGGTATTGTATTGTGCCATACAACACCAGCACCATACCGCATGGAATGTATGGCAGAATACCAAATCAGTATGTACCGCATCGTACGTGACGGTACCATATTATTATGTCCCAGAGTGCCACTTTTGTTGGGTTGTGACAGGTTGTGACGGACCAGTCGTGGTATTTTACGGGGACAATTATACCCGTAGATGTGACTGTAAGGACCGTTGTTGTCCTCAAAATGGCCCGTAGATCTGACTGCTAGGACCGTTACGATACTGTTTCCCACCCTCCTTCACCTCCACGCGCCACAAGCGAGCCATGGACCGGTAAGAATCGATCCTCCACAGCGAGTTGCAAGTTGTTACGAGAAGGCCAAAGGCGGACCCATTCGATGGATCATAATATGTAGGATGAATGATTCTTCGAGCAACAAGGCATCAGATAAATAATTGTAGTAAATTCCGTTCACTGCTACCAATCAACGTCACATCCAAATGACCACACCCAGCCCCCAAACCACCGAAGCCCAGGTGGCCTACGCATTACTCACCGACCAATCGTGGTGTGCAGATGACGATGCACGCAATCCTTATGCGATTCGTCTCCCCTCGTCGAATGAGTCTGGCGCCAAATCCGCCGACGGTGCGAGCGCCGTCTCTCTCACCACGATGGACCAATGGTATGAATATTACGCGGTGCG
The DNA here is from genome assembly GCA_036940065.1 of Cyclotella cf. meneghiniana. Taxonomy (NCBI): domain Eukaryota; phylum Bacillariophyta; class Thalassiosirophyceae; order Thalassiosirales; family Thalassiosiraceae; genus Cyclotella; species Cyclotella cf. meneghiniana. The sequence goes on from JALLPD010000822.1 coordinate 4,054, forward strand.
CACTCCTTCGCGTGGCTACCTCGACTTTCGTGCGGAGGAGGCCGAAATGAGGATGCGGAAACGACGAGCCGAGAAGGGGAAATCGAGCGGAGGAGGATGGCTCCGCAGGTTGTTCTTCGGCAAATCGAATGGTGGTGCGAGCGACGATCGGGCGGTCACCAAGGATGGCGCGATGAATCATGATGGGGACACCGATGAGGACGAAACACGTGACAACGATATGCAAGTTCAAGGTAGCGATTGCAATCACAAAATATGCGGAAACAGGTACCCGCTAGACATACACGCCATCAATCATGAAGCACAATCCTTCCATAGGTTTCACTTGACTTCGGAGCGTCGTGCATTGGTCACTTGTCATGATTCGTCGTTCATCTCGAGAGAAAATCAAATACATGACTACAGCGTGGTATTGCCTGTTAGAATAAGCATTGGATGGGATGACAATGAATCGATGGCATCGCTGAAAAATAGGAATCAGACGCACACCCATTTATGTGTGGTTGGTTACGGGCGGATTGCAGAGTTTCCTTCTTTGCCAGAATCTTCGGAACTCTATATGGAACAGCAGGATCAACAGAAGAACCATGTAAGAATGGAAGGGTTGAGGCATGGTGCAGCAAAAATCAGTCTTACTTCCGATTGGAATGAATTATTGTCTTTCACGACCAATGTCGACAAGGACGATCCGAAACCTCTTTACGATTTGAGACACTGTCGCGCCGCGTCGATTGGTTCAGATTGTCTTATGATATCGTGGGGTCTGGGGGGAGATGGATCCATCGTGTTCTATCGTAGACAAGAGCAAACTCACAAAATGTCCAGTAAGAAAACGAAACATGTTAACTTTGACGAGAAACCAAATGTCGGTTGGGTAGTTGTTGCCTACACAACGCCCTCTGAATCTGTCATCGAAGCCGCTTTGCAAAACATGACTCCGGATCCGTATTTGGATGAAGAGTACGATGGACATCAGAGCCAACAAGATCACTATATGACTAGGTTGTATGAGCTGGGATCTCTACGCGTGACTGATTTAGCACCCATGGTTGTTAATAATGACTCACATATGCAACAAAATCCAGGAGCTACTGCCTCGCCATCAGCATTCTTGGCAATATCGCGTCTGGGCGGATTCATTGAACTCCTCCCTCTCCCCAACGGCATCTGGCTTGATCAAACAACTCCTGTCCCCTCTCGGAAAATTATCGATCTTTCTGCTGTTTCCCAAGTCACTGCCTTTTCTACATCCAACCATCACGCGGACATCACCGCAATCGATGCATATCGCACAAGGGGCGGAGCGGGCATCGAAGGGGATGGAAAACATCCGCCGGATGAACTTCCTGCAGAGTTTGTTTTGGCCGCCTGCGGTCGTTCGTCCGTCGTTGACTCGCAGGAAGTAAGTAATGGAGGGACAGATTCCGATGGAGGTAGCTCTCCGGGGGCGACCATAAGCTTTTGGGGAATTACCACCGTTCGTTCGAATGAACGGTCGCACGGTCGTGCTGATAGAGGTTTTAGCTTTGATTTCATTGTGAAACAAGTCGAATGGTTCAGAATTAACAATTGTGGTGCTGATTCGTCCGTCTTTGTGTCGAATACAACTATGGAACATTGGTCGCAATCAAGTCAACAGATACATGGCAATTTGATAAAGAAAAAGAAACAACTATGTGATGCAAACTCATTGTGTACTGTCGCGACATCTGCTCCTATAATCTCACTACGTTTCACGCCGACCTCATTGACGACGTTTTCGTTCGATAACGGAGTGCTCCTTGCGGCCTTGGATTACAACGGTGGGGTTACAGTGATGGATTGCACCAATTGCATTCGATCTGTCGAGCGAATTAATATATGTCATCGTCACGACGCAACCAACGGTATCGATTCAACGACGCCCGATGTCTTAATGAGGCATACACAGATCTCTTTCTTGACACACCGTGAGTCATCTATGACGATAAGATTAAACGGAAAATCGCTCGGCGTGTGTCGTACCACGCAACTTGAATGGTGGCGTTCCCTATCTCCTTTTGCCATGGGTGGTTGTGGTCAAAGTCAAGAGCACTGTTTAGTCGATCCAAGTTCATGTGGAACCTGTTTCCTCGCAACAAACTCTTCATTAACACGTCATCGGAAAAATATAACCCGAACAGTCAACCTTATTCGACTTCAGCGATGGGATCTATCTTCCAGCGATTACGAAGATGTGAATGATCCAGTCGATGTGTTTTTCTTTCGTCTCCGTTCGGCTGGGAATCACATGTTCCCCTCAACAATGCTTCTGCCAATGAGATATCAGACGTCGAACGAAACGCTTTCACTTCTTCGAACGGTATCCTCTCCACATTATTTATCGCTATGCGGAATACGAAAGTTTTCCGATCCAACTGACATCATAACGGGCCTTCTTCATCAGTCCAATCCGGAAACGGCATTAGATGTTGCTCGCAGTTTTGGTGGCGCTCAACATTTTGGGAGTGCTATCATGAACAAATGTCGAATGCAACTATGGGAAGAGCAAAGAAACATAGAATCTCTGAAGTTGATTCATGACGATGTATATGTGGTCCATGCAGCAATGTGCTTGGATCAGACTATGACAAGAGATGAGTCATCAATAGATGCCCTGTCTATAGACAACTTGGTTGATATATACAGAGAGTCGCTTAGGCGAGTGGATAAGCTTGTCGGCAATTCCGGGAGTCATGTTGTTGATCAAGAATGGTTATCATCCAGTGCTGCTCAATTAAGAGAATGTGTTCGCCGTATCGGAACTTTCCAACTCCTATTGGAGCAGTTTGCCGATGGTGGCTTTCTAGATGAGACGTTTCGAACTGAAAGTATTTCAAGACGTTTCCTTCGTGGGTTTCAGCAGGTTGACCTATTCGACATTGCTTCGAGTGCAGCTTCGCGGGGCGATATTGATTCACTCACCATCATCATGGCGAGACACCCGGTGCCAACCTTCACTCGGATGGCCCTTTTGGAACTCATACCTCTTGAGATTGATATTGCATTTTATGAGCATCTGCTGCCGTGTAGCCCGGAAGGTCATAAAGATGGGCTCTTCCTACTCAAGTCACAAAGTGGGATACCAAGTAAATTCTTGGAGCCTCTAGAAATGTTATTTTTCCTCTGCGAATACTTAACAAATTCACCCTCTTTGGAATCAAATATTCCTCCATTACGTGTTGTTACTTGTGAGACAGACGAAGAATTCATCTTGCGTAATTACTATGATGGCGAGGATATGCAGAGGAAAGAAAGTAGTGCGTCAAGAGAAGAAGTCGCGTGCTGGTATCTCAAGCTCTGCCTAAGCGTGCATGATAAAACTGGTGAAGTTTACTCAGTGAAAAGAATTTGTGAACTTGGGCTGGTTCGGCTGGGTTTCATATCATTCGCTGATGATGGGACCTACAAAATGACTCGGCTAGAAATTCGTGATGACTGTCCCGAGAACGGCACTGTCAGCAAGCTCGTTTATCTCTATTCTGCTGCTGAAATTTTGAATCGCATAGTAATCGACAAGGCCAAGGAGACACTACTTGCCCCTTCCACTTCTTCTATTCAACAATGGGCCGCTGAGAAGGAGTTTTTGTATTCCATCGTACAGTTTTGTTCAATGGATGCCCGAGATGCTGTTTCTTTCATTCTCGAAAGTGCGCAGAGTCCATTGAGTACTTCGTTTCTATTTCACAGGCATGTTGCACAGTATATTTTTGGTGGGAGCGGCCTGACTCCAACGCATAACGGAGTCATCAAAAGTGTCTGTGAATGGGATGGACTTGGATATGACGTTATTGTCGAACTTTGTCTCGACAAGTTGAGGCAGACAAAAACGCGGAAGAGAAAAGTTTACTCTGATGATGCAATTGATTTGGATCATTTCGCGTTAAGAATCCAGAGTGCTCTTTCCTTTTGCTCTATCTTTGCGTCATTCGTTGTAAATAAATGGAGCGACGACAATTTGATAGCATTTGCTTGCGCTGTCTTTGGCTGCACACTGACCATTGTAGATGGAGAATGGGGTGCTCTCTCTCGTGGTGTTATTGACCAATTGTGGTCTATCTTTGAGTCTCTTCCCTTCTCTTCTGCGATCAATGCGCACGAAGAAAAGTCTGTCGTTCATCTTAAATTGCGCTTAGTGATGATTCAATTGTGTTGCAAATGGGGCGGAGGACAACCTATATCCCGTTCAGTGCAATCATTCGTTAGTTCCAAATGTGTCAACAGCGGCGACAATTCAGTTGAAGAAGACAGACTTTTCAAAGCATGCTCCGATGTAGTAGGCATTGTTTCCCGTGGTTTCTGTGAATGCTCTGCACAAAAAAACGGGCAAGAAAGGGATCACCTCTTCGATTTCGTATGTGATCTTGACGAGTTTGATAAACTTTACTTTGGATCTCGTGCACTACAGACCGGGTTAATTGGGGTGATAGTGACTCCTTCGCTTCTCAATCGAGAGTGTTTTACGCTGCTGAAAGATTTACTTCGTGTACGGCCATGCTGGTTTTGCCAAAATCATGCAAGATCTGTTATTCTGTCATTCATTAGTGAGGCATCGTCACCCGAAAATGATATCGACAGAACATCGATCGCACTAAAATGTGTGGAATCTTTAGGACCGTTGTTCCCAGAACTTGAAGAGGAGTTCGAACGCCAACAACGTTTCCATGATGCAAAACAATACGCAACTGAAGAAATGAGGCTGGAGATCCATCTGCTGGATCCATTGTTTTCTGGGCAGTTCTCTAACAGGCCTCTTTCTTTGGTTGAAGCGCTGTTGTCGACGTGTCCTCGGAGTCTTTTGCTAGGGTGTGAATTCTGGTCCGAAGAAATGGTTTCATTGAGAGCGTGTTCCGACGCTGCGTCATATTTTTCTTCTCGAATCAATGCTTCTTTGAACAACAGTATCTTTGACGAGTTGAGCCATGACCTGCCACCAATGCCTGGCGCTCATGTGATGCGAATGGCGACTGTTCTTGGACTTCAAACGTCGTTCGATCTCCTTCTGGTCAAAAAGTTTATGGTTAATGAAGCGTTGCACCTCTGCTTGGCTCCCGCAGCTATTGCAATCTGTTATTCTATGTTGTGTGACGCTGCATTCGCCAGGCAAGAAACAATCGCTTCTGATGCAAAATGGACGGAGAGGCACGAGTTTCTTGTGCAACGATGTGTGGTTGCTTCGATAACAGTGCTGCCGTTTGATGACATAGACATCAAGAAGAACCTTTATACTCTGTCGTTGCGCCTCTTTCAATTCAGTAACTCGCCCTTGCTGCTTGAGGAGTTTTTGTCTCTAGAATATGGAGAACTTGCGAAAAAAGCATCCAATTTTGGCACCCAGTTCATGTCTGAAGGTCAACTTTCGGGTTTCAAGGCTAATGCGACGGATTTTGTGAATCATCCGAAGCAGTCGCTGCTAAACACAAACATGATTAGCAATCCCTTTTACGACATGTCATTGATTTTCAACGAAATCAATCAAGCCACTTCCACTGATGTATATTCTCTGATGTCATCACTTCAAACGAGTGAGAAAGCTTCTTATGATTCAGTGTTAAACGACCTGGGCCAAGCTCTATTGAATTGGTCAGTAGAGTCTGCATTCAAGTTAACTCTTCCTAATGCCCTTCCTGCTGCTAAAATTAAATTCGCTATCGAGTTCGGTGCGTCCTGTTTGGCAGAGCTTACACAACAGAAGACGGCCTCGCTTGTCATGGATATGGCACTTGAAGAATTCGACGCCAATTCATCTATCTTTAAAAGCAAAGATTCTGCTCAAAATTTGGATGCAATCAAGCCTGACAAAGTACTCGCTCAAAGGCTTCATGAGCGAGGTTATAGTTGGAATGCTGCTCAGAGGGCATGCATAATGACAAATAACCGAAGCTACAGCGAGGCACTCGGATGGGCAGTGGCTCATTTCCAAGATGATGACTTTGATACCCCTTTGTGCATTCTCAATAACAGCAATTTAATCGTACGACAAGATTTGATCGATTTGGTCAGGGATCTGTTGCATTGTATTCAGGCGCGCCTGGAGACAGATGCCGCAGGCAGAAAATCAGCGGGATCAATAATGCGTTACAATGAATCAATGATTAAGGCATCAAAGGCGACCTCATTAACATCGATTGTCGCGAATAAATCCAATATCAGTCTACAGCCTCCTGTTGTGGACCATGCTTGTGATCAAACGAAAGTTTTTGATGCTTCCATGATTCCATCACGACCTTCAGTACCACTTTTGCAGACGATAGATGACAAAACGAGGCTCTCAAATAGTAATCTTCTCCCACAAACACCTACCCGTATTTCTGCAGTTGGTCATGATGGCTCAGCACCTCCCAACTCTGCTGGCTCTATGTCATCTATTGACGGGTCGTTGGGCAGCCGCGCATCCGTTAACAGACAGGTAAACCGCGGTAAAGTACTTGGCACACAAAAATTGAGCGCCGAGGAGAGAAAAAGGCTGGCTCTTGAGGGCAGAAGACTTTTGGAGGCTGCAAGGCACAGAAACAAGGGGGTACTGGCTCCTCCAGCGTCCATAGTGACAAAACATTTAACTAAATCCTAGACCACTTGAAAGACTGCCGAGCACACTTTGCCACTTTCATAATAAGATCTGTTACAATATGGTTCTTTAGTGATAGCTCAGTGTTCAACTGTCTTCTTCGTTGTCTTCATCATCGCTATTCACTTCACTTCCAATTCCCAATGTTAAAACTCCGTGTCCCATAGTGATTTCTGCTGAACCCTTTATGGCTGCAAATTTCGATGCATCATGAAACGACTTCATAGTGGCACCAAACATCACTGTGATTTGTCTATTACAGATAACCAAATCTTCTTCGACCCCGGCAGGCCCATCTGACTCTGTCGATGCTGCTGTAAGTGTTACTACTTCACCTAACTCGTCTGGAACAGAAACATCTTTCAAATTCCATTGGAATGGGGTAGTGAATGATTCGTCGGCTTTCATTTCCCCCTGTTTCGGGTCCTCCCATACGGTTGTCAATTTGGACACGACATCTTCATCCAAAATATCAGCATCGATGGGACAATGATTGAGCCAGATATTGACCAAAAACGTAATACGTTTGCCACTGAAAGGGTCCTGGCGTTTGGTGAATTCCTTTTCTTCGACTTTTGCTTTTTTCAGTTTGGGTTCGGTTACCTGAGCAGACACGTCCACAGCAGGGAAGAATTTGCCCGGCGCCCCGTGCAATAGTCTACCATCAAACGCCACATGTTTTCCAAATTGCGGATGACTTAACCACGCTCTATTGATTTCTCCACCAAGGCTCTTCTTCTCGACATCAGATGGTGATGGGGAGCGTTTATCAAGAATTAGAGTAGGTACACCAATATCGCTTAAGTATGTGATGGTCCCAACACGTGGATGGAGCATGAAATTGGAAATTTGAGCTTCAAGACCGTAATCGGCATCAAAATGCATACCAACTTCGTCGTCTTCTTCCTCTTCCTCTTCGTCCTCATCCAGTTCTTCTTGTTTTGTATCTTCTTTTTCATCTGCGCTTGGTGCATCCAAGACAAGAGTCCACCATTCTGCACCGCTTCTTTCTGGATCATACAGGAGACTTCCTTTATCACCATGTACTGAACTCTGCTTGAATCCGTTCGCTGATGCAACTTCTAACCCATCGACATGAGCATGAAAGATAGTATGCGCCTTATATTCATTTCCAACATGGCAAGCATGACAAATTATATATAAAAATGAAAAATCAGAATGAACGCAATATCCGCCAAAGCGCCAATAATAGCAATGGAGGGTCAAAGAGAGAAAAATACGATCTCACCAAAGCCTCAAGAGCACATCTCGGCTTCATCAAACATGGAAGAAAGAACGTCTCTCCGGTCGAATAAGATTCAGAATCTTGTTTCGTCCTTGCTGTAAAAACTAGAGAGCAGTCCTTCAGAAACGATTCTCTTTGGTCGCCCAATGGAATCGATAGAGCATTTGCGAAGGATGCAAAGGAATAGCGTGGAATCGGATCGACGATCTTTGTGTCGGAGTTCTTGTTGTCAGCTCCGTCGATGGCCTTTTCAGGCTGAAAGTTGTTGAGAACCGCGAATCCTTCATCGACTATGAGATCGTCATGTCGGTCATTGCCATTGTCTGCGTCCATCATTCTCGTTTTAGTGTTCAGAGTTCAGTGTTCAAGAGTTTGTTGCGATTATCCAGTGTTAGAAAAAGACGAGGACTGCTTTCGTGGCCTCCGACGGTCGGTCTGGGTTCGGTCTCAAGTGTCCACTTGCTGCCCAAGATGAACAGATCACCACACCCAACCATTTCCCAACCATGCTGAACGCATCAGCAATCAACCGATGACTAGGTATATTTTTGTAGTAGATTTTTAAAATACACCATATATGGTACCTCACTACAAATAGTAAAGGCCACACTTTACAAAATCTCATCGATTTTCGGGACATTTTTGTTTTGGAGCCCTTAAACCCCTCTTTTCCAACTGAATACTATCTGAACAGATTCTCCGTTGCAAGACCAATGCACCCATATGCTGCACTCCCCGTTATTCCAATTGGTTCCAAAGTTATGGCTGATTGTCATGTTACTCACTGCACATCACCTCACAACACTTGATGTATTTTTGGTAGGTTTACATATTGTATGGTATTATCATGACTTTTTTCTGCACGACAAAAATGCTCTTTCCACTCCTTGCACCACCGGAACGGTTAGTTCCAATTGTCAGTCTTGATGCAACTGACAATTGACTAACAAGTTGTGAGCACCATTACGGTGGCATGGACCGAGTGTGACTTTGGCAGATTTTTGCATCTGACAAGGAATGGCACTGGACAAACACGTGGGGGTTTTTGTTCTCTGACAGGATAGCATGTTAAGTTTTTAGAATATAACTAATCTAGTTTTAGATTAAATAAAAGAAACTGATTAACTATAAAATAGTTAAAATCTAATTATATTCATTAATTTCCTGATGCCACCAAACCCGTTGCTGCCAAACCTTCTGCCGCCAAACCATCAGATGCCAAACCCACCGTGGCAAGACATGACGCCGCACAACCAGCTGTAGCAAAACCACCCAAGCAGCCACCACTGAACCTGAAACAATCAACCAACACATATGAACTGAAAAGTCACCGACCTGGAAGACACCAAGCCAGAAGCCACCAAACCGGAAGCCACCGAACCAGAAGCCGCTGAACTGGAAGCCACCAAACCATGGCTGGCTTGACATAAAAGTGGGCAGTGCGTGGGCAAGACTGTAGAAATCCCACTACTACCAAAATAATGTGGTGCAAACTAGAGAAGGCATAACAAAAAGGATAGAAGTATCGTACTGCATTTTCATTATTTTTATATTATCTTGATCGTTCACTAGCTTTAAAAATCCAAAAACACATAGCAAAGGCCACATTTTACAGAATGTCAGCACATTTGGTGTGGCCTTTAAACTGATTTTTATGGTAGTTGGTATCACCACTACCTGCAGCATCCTGGATGCACATGTCTTGCAGAGATAATAAATGCAGCAATTTATTGGAAAGGTATGAAAAACACCATCTGATCACATGTCAAAAACTGCTGTACATGTCAACTTGACAAATGACACAAGCACAAGTATGGGAAACTCCCTACAAAGTTTGTCATCACAAACCCTTGGGAAGCTTTGTGCATAGATATCATTGGACCATACACTCTCAATGGTAACAATGGGTCAGAAATTTGTTTTTATGTGCCTGACTATGATAGACCCAGCTTCCAACTGGTTTGAAGTAGTTGACCTACCAGTAACCACAGATGCAGTTATTCCTACGGATAAAAATGGGGCAAAGGGTACGAAGACACATAATAACACTAAATTACCTTGCATTGATAAACCATCTGCAATGATTAGTAACTTAGTGAAGAAGACCTGGTTTAGCCATTATCCACATTTTTAATACATAATACATGACAACAGAAGCAAATTTAAATTCACTTTTAAGCCCTATGTAAATCATTTGGGATCAAGCGTAAGCCAACCAGTGTCAAGAACCCACAAGCAAATGCTATACTG
>JALLPD010000823.1:0-14120 GCA_036940065.1 Cyclotella cf. meneghiniana
TTTGTTCAAACAAAAAAAAATACAATGGCCTGCAAGAAGGGGTACACAGCCAAACTTAATCCAAACTTAATAGTTGTTTAGAGTTTAGAGAGTAACAAAGAATACTATATATATAACAACAAAGAATTCATTATTTTTAAATTGTATTATCAGCATTGCAATCAATTCTCATAGACTGCTCTGCCTCCCTCATTACTGCAAGTACAATCTTGCTCGTTTCTCTCTTTTCTGCACTCAATTCTTTCAGTTCATCGTTCAATGAATCGATAGTACCATTCAGAGACTCAATATCCTGAAGCATGTGTACTTTATTGTCGACATGATTGAGGAGCTGCATTTTGCATTCACGAGTTTTCTCTTTGGATGAAATTATGGATACTAACGTGGCAATTTTTGCTTCTCTCTCTCTCATAGAGGCAGATTCCTCGGACTGGGCAACACTTGCAAGCTGCACTTTGACCTCCATTCTAAGTCCCTGTGCGCTGCCGTATTCCCTCTCTGCCTTCTGCTTCTTTGACTCTTCCTCTCGTTGTGCAACACGGCTAGTTTTCTTCCCTTGCTTCACTTGTTGTTCGGTATTGCCTTTTGGATTGATCAAATCACTGAAGTATATTCCTCTGGAAGGTCCAAAGCAAGCAAATGCAAAATAACCGGGGAAACTATAGTCCAATGGAGCAACTCCACCAAAAGGCTTCCACTTCTTGTCTGTACTCCAGTCCTCCTCAACATCTACAGTTTCGTTTTCTTCTTCTTCTTCTGGATCATCTCCATTCACCAATTCACCAATCTCTGTTGTAGTTAGGTTTTCTGGTTGATTGACTGATATATCATCTCCGTCTAGATTTTCGACTCCCGGCGTGTTATCCTTATCAGGAGATGCCTTCTTCAACATCATGTACATACCGTCGTTGATGTGTCGAAGGAAATCATCTTCTCCTTCACCGGAAGCATACCCCACGATCAATCCATCATCACCTAACATGATGATTTTTGGAACCAACTTCGCGACAAGAGACATCGCTTTCTTACAATTGCACAAAATAACATCACTTGCATTGTCGTATAGAGTTCTGCCAGTCACGCGAGCAGAGTCTGTTTTTTTGAATGCGCTACGACTAAGAACTTCTTCGTTGAAATGTTTCCCAACAGCCCAATGCCCAAGCCCCCCGGAAAAATGTTCTCTAACATAGAGATCATGACCTGCCGGCGTTGGAACCAGGTTGAACAATGTTGCAAATGCTTCTCTCCCATCCAGGAGCTTCCTCAAACAGCTAGGTGTGTTGCACTCCTCATCTCCCCAGAAGTGCTTTGCCATTTCAATTCGTTTCCCATCGTTGTTTGTTACTTTGGTAGCAAACACCTCATTCAAAGCAGCGAACGCCGCTGCGCCACTGATATTCCTCAAAACACGATCAGGAATTTTGCTTGGATCAGCCCCTTGTTTTGGAAGGGCAGGAGTGGCTGATTGGGAGGGCATGGTGGTTAATGGCTAGCAAAGTCCGAAATGTGTGTGGAGGGCAAGCTATGGCTATGGTAGTTCGGTTATGAAACGTGATGTGAATTATTAGGGAAAATGAGGTGGCACCTGGGCTACGTGATGTTCATGCCATAAGGTCCGTGTTGACGTAAACGGATACGGATAGTACTAGAGCCTACGATCCGTCGACCATAAGGCTCGAAAATGACGTGACGCATCCGAAATTGTGAAAAACGCGATCTGCGTACTACGTTACGTCGTACCGTAAGGATCGGCCTTAGGCAATTTGGCTGGCAGATGGCTAATATTGTAACATCTTACCTTCAGACCCAGTCTATTTTTTTTGGTTGCACAGCGCGGCAAGGTCCTGGAGCAAAGGTGCGCTCCGTGCATCAGGGGTGGTAGGACATTTCAATAGACACTGTATGGTACTTGTTTGATTACGCACTTCTCACATGATCCCCCAAACCTATCGATAGGATGCAATGACATGTCCGCATTTAAGAGGAATCCCAATAAATGGTAATCTAAATATGTACCAACACATAACGTTTACTCTAAAAATATTGCCATCAATTAAACTTCACTGACGTATTGAAACATGCAGCAGTGATCTTGTCACAAACTTTGCCTCCTCTAACTCCTTCGATAATCACATTCTCAATCGGCACCATCTGTCTTGGGTCTTGGCATTTTCAAGGGTTAAGAATCACCGTTCCATTGAGCAACCCTTTCTCAACCAACCTCTGTACCTTTAGAACCTGATTTTTTGACACTCTCCCTGCTATCTTGGGTTTTATGTTCCCTTTTTCCAGTTGTAGATACAAAACAAAAGCTCCTGTCTAAATAGTTTGGGATCTTTTTGATAGGATTCATATATATTGTAGAAAAAACAATTCTTCCAAACATGTTTTGCTTTGAGATCCAACCACCAAAGCTGCAAACTTTTGGACTCAAAAATTGATGTAGCCGAGTCATTGTCGGAGTTGGCAGTAAGATTTAAGATTCCCAGTGCAAATCAAGACAACAGACACTATCTGGAGCCAGAGGCTTTATAGGGTGATTCGTATCCATTTATGCATAGACTATCAACAAAAACATCCATTTGCCTTCCAACACAAGGAGCCACCTCTTTGAATTTACTGGGACCACTCTGCTCCTAAACTCTTTATGAGATGCTGTAGGAGAGCACAAGGGAAGATTCACATAGTCTTGATGTGAAAAAATGTATTGTTAAAAATAGCAGAAACCCAACTCTCCTGACCTACCTCTTCATGCATCTGATGGGCCCTTGTAATGACCCGGGCCCCTTTTCTCACCAACAAATTAATCAGAGCTTGCCCCAGTGGACCCAACCCATCAGTAATTAGCTCTGCAATTTGTGAGAGGCGCATCACCCTTCTTGATTTTTGCAAGCTTCAATGATTGATAGGTTGTCATGTAATTAGAAACCAAGCAAACAAGGCCTTCATGAGTCGCATTGGGAGGGAGGAGAAGGGTGTCCGATGCTGGAATGGATTCATATCTGGCATTTCTACCACCGTTTGTCACATTGCTACACATCTTTTGATTTTAGGCCAGCTCCGAGTTCAAAGATTGTTCCGAAAACTGAAAGCCTGGAAATATCCTCTTTTGGATAACCTTGAAGTCTCAAGAAACAATCATGGAAGGATATGGTGGATGCCTTTTTTTACACCAGGTGAAAAAGTCTCAACAATTTTCTTTTATTGTTAATGATGGGAAGCAAGCATTAGTTTAGGAAAGGATCCCTCTGCTGCAGGTGGAACAGGCACAGCTTCATTTATGCTGGTGGTACTGGCAGTTGGTAGAAGGGTGGCAGTAGATACAGGGCCAGAAATGGAAATAGTTGCAGGCGCAGTGGATGTGAGTGGGACGGATGCGGCACAGTGAATTGGGAGGCTAGAGGGGGTGTGGAATGGATAATGATGATTGTTACCATGATAGTTGTTTGATGTTTTTTGCGAGCTATGATCTGCGTACATTTGAGCTTCAATCTGTGTGCCTTCTATCCACTGGCAAGTGTTCGGGGAGCAAAGAAGGCATTGAGATCAAAGTTTTTCTTTATGTCTTGCATGAATAAAGTTCTGTCTCTTGCCTCACCTTCAATCTTGGCGCTTGCTGTGAGTTGCAATAGACACCACCAATTACAAAAGACCGACTCTCACCTCATTCGGTAGGTTAGTAACATGAAATAATGTCAACAATCTTGCCAATATGCGCCTATCTCACCAATTTTTTGTAAGGATTAAAGCAAGTAAATAAAAAAATAAAAAGATAGACCATAGATAGTACCATATTACTACCCTATTGCTTATACCCCCTTTTGTTCCCACCACTTTATCTTAGGGGTAGGTTGATTAGTATGCTGTAGTCTACTCACCGCCCAATTTTTTTGTTAGGTTGTCCAGGACCTCCCACTGCATTCCCTTCCAGGACATCTTACCCCTCTGCCTCTTCTCTCTGGTTTAATTCGACTATCTCAACTCCAAATATGCATCCTGACATGTTGCAGTTTACACAGATGATCATTGCAATACTTCCCCCCTTGTGTCTGCATCTGTTTTTGGATTGTTTGAACAGACGCACAAAAAAATCAATGTAGGATCTGTGATGCTGTCAAGAATGGAGTAAATTAATGACTGTAACTCATGCAAGTACTGCCAATGATAACAGATTTAATATTTAATAATCCATACTCGTGAAAAAATGCTGATCGACATTGGTACTGCATGTGTTTCACCTCACAAGTTTGCCTGAAAATCTTATACTCTAAGCACAAACACTTGACTGTAAGTGCAGTGGAAGCATTTCTACCCTCCTTAGTTGGAAATGTTGGCATCGTGTCATGTCACCAAGACCCCCTAAATGACATGTCCTCCCACCACGTGTCATTGTGTTGGTGAAATATCAAAAATGTCGGCCCAACATAGGGAAAAAATGTCATCCCAACTTGCCAAACAACATGTCGGTAGGACATCAGCAAAGATTTTGCCAGCATGTTGGCTGAGTCTTTTGGACATAAAGAAAAAACAGCAAAGCATTGCAGAAAATTGCATCATTTAGTGTGATTTGGTGCAAGAATGTAGTGAAAATGATATTATATGCATTAATATATGAGTAAAATCTTTTTTTGTCAAAAGTGACCATTAGTAAAACATCTTTTTTTGTCAAAAGTGACTGCTACCTCCATCGGAGTAACAGCCCAATGAATGGTGGATATGGCTAGACAGTCATGCAGCAACACCTCAGCCGACACGTGACCCAGCCATGAATCCAGTCATGGTGTTGGCGACATTTGACATTGGCCAATATTTAGTCAACAATGTCAGCGCTGTGGCAACATGTAGCAACATGTTGCCAACATTTCCAACTAAGCTATCCTGCAGAGTTAGTATTAAGGTGGCTTGTGCTCTTGGGAGTGTAGAAAGACATGTTGTCTACAGGTGGAAGAATGCTTACGCCATCCGAAGGATAAAGATTGCAAGACAACAGAGACAGCAGCAACTGAGACGGCTGTTACCAATGATGCCTCTGTGGAGGTTACAGTAATACCTCCTGTTGTAGTGCCCATGCCAGTTACAAAAATTACCAATGGACATGTGCGTAGTCTCAACACTGGAAGAGTGAGCTTCCTTGCTCCAAAGAAGATTCAGTTGTTCCATTGGTTCTTTGATCATCACAAGCAAGGCCCACAGGTGATGACTCGACTTGTCCAAAAAGTGGCAGAGAAAATCATGACAGAGCCTTGCAAAAATCAAATAAAACAAGAGATCGAATTGTTAGGCAACTTCTGTCAAGTGCTGGTCTTACTCATTGAATTGGTAGCTGCTGCACACCACAGCTGGGTGCTGGCAGACCCATCAACAAGGCATTACCACAGCCAAAGCGGTGATTTTGGTAGGTGCACCCATTGTTTGTGGAAAGGACGCCAACAATTGGAACAAGCTGTTCCAAAGAAGGGAGAGCTGCAATCATTTTTTAATGCAGACAAATTACTATGTATGATATGTAAGCCCACCAAAAAAAGCAAGGTGATGTGTGCCGGATATTGCCACAATCAGCCATAACTTTTGAACCACAAGGAGTTACTGGGAGCCCAATATATGGGCATGTTGGTCTCACAATGGAGAATCTATTCATAATGAACTTATGTGGAGAAAATGTGTTGAAGGCCTGAAAACACAAAATGTCAAGAAAATAGGTGAGATTTTGTAAAATGAGATGATCTTTATGTAATCCTTAGAATCTGTAAAATATTGTACAGAGTTAACCTCCCTAAAAACTACCAAAACTAGTTCAGAGTGGAGCACTAGGATAATCTGGGATGGCAGCTGGAAACTTTACAGGCTCTTGGTAGTACCCCTCTACTAGCTTCTAAAATGCCCGGATGTATTAAGATTGCATTGTGTGTAAAGAATAACAGCCCCCTATGAATATAGCTTCAAATTAATCAGTGTCAAGTGTAACATTACCCACAATGTCATTGTGTACATTAGTAATTTGTGCTTAAACTATAACTAGACAAAATAAATGATATCACCTCCACCAAGCAAAATGTAGATGTTTGTTTGTTCCATATTGAAGTTGAAATGTCATTGCCCAGAAACTTCCAGTCCTGTAATCAAAATTAATCACACACATCAAACACTTGAATTAATTTGCTGTCACCCCTTCTTTGAAACCTGCCTTCCTTTATCACAGATGTGCCAAGATTTACCATTCTTGCTATAAACTTTCAATATATGAAAATTCATTTCTACAGTTTTTGAAAGTTGCTTGCACCCTCTGATGCCTTGAAACACAAGAATATTTTGTCCTATGTATTGTTTGCTATATCTACATGAACCATCTTTCCCTCTTACCTTTGTAAACAACTTCTCTGTGATGAATTTGAACTTTCTATCTCTCATTACATATCCATGCTCCTTCCTTTCAAAGCTTAGAAGTTGCATTTCTTCCATTGCTGCTTCAACCTTCTCTGTCAATGTTGATGCCAGTAGTAGTTTGCACTGTTGTTTGGCTTCTGTTGTGCTGACCACATTGGTGCCAGATATAAGAACTTCTTCATTGTTCCCAACATATTCATCAGATGGTTTATCATTCTCTTCTGGAATATCATGAGCATCATTGGTATCAGAATCAAATTCATTACTATTACTACTATCATTATCAACCTTCAATGATCTCATAACGCCTGCAGAGCTAGTATGCTAACACCATCATAATTATTCTCTTCTTCTTTGTTGTTATCATTTGTCTCATCTTCATCATTGTCACCATCAATTTGCTCTTCTGATGATGCATTCAAGAAGGATTCCACATTGTCAATACGTGGCATACACACATGATACACTGCAAACAAATCAGTACATGATCAAAGTGTTGTCAATAAGGAGATGAGGCATCTGTTTTTACTCCAAATTGAATAAAAAAATTCATCTTCATTCAAACAGCATATATAATTCGACCAATCACAACAGACAGTTTTTCAACAGCACACCATTGTCAAGTACCACTACAGGACCTCATTCGTCATCATAAGAAATTCAACTGGATCTACTAATGAAACATAAGTTGCAGAATACCCTTTCTTTAGATCCCTTGATACCTTTAGCTTGCTGACATGAATTGTTTCTTTTATCCTTCTACCTTATCTTCAATCTGGATAAGCTTAAGTGCTGTTTCTTCTCTCTACTCTGCATGGAAATTTCCAAATGTGTGCTCAAAAGCCGCTGTTGTCAAGTACCTAGGATCGATAACACCTTTCCACATCATAGAGACACCATGCCAATTTTCTCAATCATAACATTATGGCAGTTTATAGCAATGTTGATTGTTTCCTGCCACTATACCATGAATGAAATTTAAGTGGAGAACTCCAAATTAAACCAGCCCAGCAAGAAATGATAAATTCCCTGTAGCTTGCTTTTTTGGCATTGAAAGCATAAATCTTAAGCCATGTGAAATAAAAAGTGATAGCTAATATATCAATTGACACCACTTCTCCGTTATCTATTGAGATAAACTTTAAAGCAAGCAAATCAGAAGCCCAGTCCTGAGGACACTAAATATCCTTGGCCACACCACCAAAAACAAGCATCTGAAGATCAATTACATAATCACCCAACAACAATACACAAGAACTGCCTATTACCTGATAACAAAGATTTGTAGTTGTGGTTGGTGTTAACAAACTAACATGATTCACCTTGCCTCTCAGAAATCGTAGCAATTGATGGCAAATAAAACTGGCATCACTTTCAACTCCATCAGCTGATTCACTGACAAAAGATAAATTTCCAAACTGCTTACAGACTTTCAAACATGCCTTGGTTACTCTATCATCAAATGAATGTGGTGACAGAGTTTATTCCCAGTGGCTGACCCCCAATAAGAAAATAATGACATCAACCTGCATTAGGAATCTGAATTGAAAGCATAGCTGCTTTCATTTCCATAGCATGTGCAATGGGAATTCTCACTTAGAAGATCCATGACCTTGTCATCTGTTTTGCTGGTAATGTCAATTAAATGATTGGCATAGACACCACCAAAAATTGCATTGGCTCCAATTGACAATCACATACCTGCAGGGACCTTCGTACCATCAAATCCAACATGATTGTATATGGTCTTTGATCATCAGTTGGTAATTTGGTTTTGATTAATGAGTATCAGTTCAAGGTTGTCATCCTCAATGAATATCAAAGAAGCGTTTCTATTTTTTACATTGCGATGATGAATTGATCAACACCGGTCTAATGAATTATCTGAAATAAAGTCAGCTGCTTGTGCGGAGAGAGACTGGGTTGCCACAAAGAACAACAGCAGGAATGCAATGATTCACATACCATTACAGCATCATTGCCACTATTTGAATTAATGCACCAATCAAACTCTCCTGTAGTTCAGTATAATCTTTGAACATGACAACATCATGAAGAAAAGAATAGTTATTCTTTAAGATCACAACATCCAGATGGCACATCAGGAGAAGTGTGTGTTGCTGGCAAAGATGCACCTTCTTTGCCTCTTTTTAACATGGTATGTGATAAACAACTTGCTCAATCAATATCTTTCCCTCTGAGTTGAAATATTTTCAATCAGTGCATCTGAAGTAGACCAATCTTGCATATTCATCATCTGTTAATTGATGTTTCATTGGTCATTGCTGAGCATGAATAATCTCCTTGTTATGACTCTGTATCATCCTCTTCAGTGTTGAGCTGTTGGCAGCCCAATACTTAATGCAAGGCGCACATCATCTACCGCCATCTTTTCTTGATATAAATGAACCACTTCACCATTGTCATCCTTGACAAAATATTATAATCCAATTTGTATCCATCAAAAGTCCTGAGTACATAATCATCCAAATCTACACTGTAATACTGTTTTACATTGTTCACATTGAGTTTTTTGGCTTCGATTTTGTTTTAATTCAAGATAATGGGACCATCCATTGAATTTGTTTCTTTTTAATGGCACTCTTGAACTAGATGTAGCTTTTCTTGTACTGGTTGTAGTATCAATGAGATCACTGCAGTAATATTTGTAGAACTAAATGATTACCTGACAGCTGCTGATAAAGAAGAAGCTGCTGTTTTTTAATTTTTAAGCTGTTAGCCTGACATTTGAAAGCAGCAATGAGCAATGTCTGTGGTTTGATAGTATGTTTTGTGACTGTACCAATAGCCTTTAGCTTTTCATCTCTCTTCTCACTCCACTGCTGTATACTCAAGTTTTTCAAGTGTGTGCTACAACAGGCATGGCCACAGGAAGAGAACACAGGCGCTTTAGTATAAGTGTTGAGGGGGGAGCAATTTACCTGAATTAGAACAAAAGTAGCATATGACTTTACAACCACCAGACAATTTGAGGTATTCTCCCATCACCTGGGAATCTCTCACTTCATCAGGCAAATCAACCCTGGCTTTTGTACTCCAAGGTGGATTTTGCACAGGTGTGGTTTTTGGAATGCCAGAGTAGAACAAGCCAAGGTTATTGCTTCAGAATGATCAGGGGATGAGGTAGTGGGGATTGATGTTGGTGATGCAATGGCAGTTGGGGCTGGTGCTGTAGTTTTAGATTGAGTTGTGGTTAAGGCTTTGGCAGGGAGATGTGTTACTGGTTTAAGAATTGTGGTTTCAGCCATGACCAGGGCTGGTGCTGGTTCAAGAATTGTTGAATGTTTTGATGATTTGCTTAGAGGTGGAGCTGTTGTCAGACAGTTAGCAGATTTCTTCTTCTGATTCTCTGTTGGCTTAATTTTTCCTGTTTAGGATCTCAAGCATCCAAATCTGCACCATTATCATAAAATGAAGTTGCTTTTGCTCTTTTTTATCCCAGTTGGCAAGAGCCTCTTTATTCTGCTCTGCCTAAGTTTTTTGATTAGGACACATAAAAAGACTTCTTTGACTCATTTTCGAAACAAATAGTCAGGTAACTACTTGATGGTTCAATTTGGTGCTTAGGTTCAAGCTTTTAATGTGTTCCCCTTGCAGAATGGAAGATTAAAAAATAGGTTGCCACAGCCAATGGCTCTGACAGTATGTAATTTCTGCTCTGCCTTTGTGGTTAGAAGCTGGTCTTCAGTGTAACATTATGTGGAAATATTCCTATTAGACTGCAGATGCCATGGACATGGGCTATACTTATAGATAGATTTGACTGATAGGTATTTAATGGACATACTAGTATAAGTGCCTATCAAATAGGATAGCCCCATTAGATGGGCTGCTGTCTGTATTGTACACACATCATTATCTAATGGAGGCTGTATTGTATTGATTGCAATAAATCACACAAATTTATGGAGGCAGTCTTATAATGATTATGTTCAATAGTGGCTGAAATATATCAATTGCAACAGTTCAAAAAATACAGATAATGGAGGTATTATTTTTAATAACAATACATAACATACTCATAACATACTTACAAAACTGGTATCCAATTTCTCATACTACATTCAAACATATAAGATACCAGAGAGTTCTCACCAGAACTACTGAACATTGTTCAGTTGTGAAAATGCACTGGCACCAGTTAAACATAGTTCAGCAGATAAGCTTACTTGCAAACTAGTTGACTGTACAGAGTTAAAGCTAGTAGCTTTAACTAGGATGCCACTGGTCCTTCAAATAGGTGCAATACTTTATCCTTATTTGTAGTTTGGTGTGTGTGGGTGGGTGGGGGGTGTGATACACATGGACACATCATCCATCAACCATGCACTGGAGACACTTAAGCCTATGCATTAATAACAAAAACAAATCAATAAATTTATTACTTCTTGTGATTTATCTAATTTTTTGTAATGTTCAATTCTTTCTTAATTTTTGTTAACAATCAAATATGATGGAGACCTCTCACTCCAATCTGTTAAAGCTTGATGTCATGTTTAGTATTCATTTTTGGGAAATCCAGACAATGGAGGTGCCATGGATGTTGAAAAGTGTGCTTTGCATTTTTCAATGCATATCCATTTGGGCTTTGAGGGCTGACAACCTTTGAGTGAGCATTGAGCACAATTGAACTCTCCTTGAATTCTAATTGAGTGCATGCAAATGCCTTTTGGTGAGTGTGAACACCCACTGAATCTGAATGCAATTGAGTGCATGTGAATGCCTTTAAGAAAGTGTGAACACCTCTTGTGTGCAATTGAGTTCATGAGTGAGCATGAACACCCCTTGAATGTGATTGAGTGTGCATGCATGCCTTCAAGTGAGGGTTGAGTACGTTAGAAATCCATGAGAAGCACTTTTGACTTGCTATTGCTGACCATGATTATGGTTCATTGTGGATTAAACATTACAGTTTTGGAGCAAAGTTTTTCATGATGACATTTAGATTGCTATGGATCTTGGTATTGTACACGTTCTTTTTGGTCCACCAAGACATTAAAAAAGTTGACAGTAAATCTACATACTTTACATGTCTGTTAAAACTCGATTTTTGACCAGAAGGGTTTTGAAATCATCCATTCTAGATCTAAAAGAGATTTTGCCCATCTATTTTAACATTTGATTGTTATCTATTTAGTGTCAAATGTTGGAAGATTGACATTCATTTAGTTTTCTACATTAGATTTAGATGCTATACATTCTGTGTAAACCATCGCCAACCAGTTGTGAATAAATCATAAATTATTATTTATTGTAAGACATGTAATGCAAAATATTATCGCATGTTATGTTGCGGTATGTATGAATTGATTGATTATTTTTTAGACATCTTTAAGCTGAAAATCAATTATCCTGGTGTTCCCTGAACCCATATAGTACCGTAAAACTTGGTGCCATAGAACACCCTTGTCATAGACACACTTCACAAAAATTTCCCCTTTTCAGGAAAATTTTTGTTTTTTAGAATTCAAAAACTTTTCTCTGTTTAAGTTCTATGGAGTTAGATTCTCCATTTCAAGATCAATCTGCCCAAATGCTGGGCTCCCCATAACTCTTCTAGGTTCTTGAGATATGGCCTTTCAATGCGAAACTCACTCACACACCAACTTGTTATTTAGGTGGGCTCATACAAATATTTCAACATCAACAACACATGTTACCATCTCTCCCACCTCCAGAATGGATTGTTCTTGGTTTTATCGCCACTAACAAAGGGCATGTGCCAGGAGCACCACTTTGGTTGCGGCAATGTTCTTTTGTTCAGAAGGCCAGTGCATGGCTGTGGAGTCTTTTTGCGGCTTGGGAAGACTGCTCCGAATGAACTGGCCGCCTATTTTGTTCTTTGTGATGGGAGTGATGGTTGAAGGTTTGCTTTCTCTCCAAGAGGACAGTTGGTGCAAGGGGTTGTTCCTTGGATGGTACACTTATCAGGCTGCTTGAGGATTACACTCCCAAGCATCACAACAGCCACTATTGTGCACTTTATCAATACAATCACAGAAATGTGATTGCAGATATTGTAGCCAAGGATCACAATTGGTCAATCTCTTTTAGAAATGTATCAAAATAAAATGTGAACACAAATCACTCTTAATTTCACTAATCAATTACTAGTATTAATGAAGATTTGATTAGACAACCCATTCAAATCCCTTTTTTATATTTTTTTTGCAGATTTCTGATTTGTGCTTCCAGTATGCTTCAACAACCAATGTCACAATAAAATCACGTGGTGGTGTTACCATGGCATAGCCATTTGAACTCCTATTGAGAATAACCAATCCTCCCACTGCTCTGCCATTACATATTTAATTGGCTTATTCACCCCGGCATCAACTGGCTGGCAAATTTAAATACAACCACCAAGGATGTACTATACTTCAATACCAAGAGCTTGAATTTTTTCACAATTGACCCCATCATATGGACAAGGAAGGAGTCGAAGACTAAAAGGGGTACACAGTCAGGAAAAAGAGTGTCTTTCCATGGAGAAAGACATTTTTCAATCCAAAGCCTCATCATGGATTCATCCATCCATGCCTTTTTTGGACAGCATTAACTGCCATAGGTGAGAACATCATGATTTCTTCTTTGAGATACACCCGTTTGCCTCTCCTTTGAAAATGAGGAGTGGAACCAGAAACTGGCCACTCATGGTGACCATTGCTATGAGTGTTGCCCTTGTTGTTTTGGTTGCAGATGCATGCTCATGAATGAATAGCAATCAATTAATTGGTAGATTAGTTACAATCCACCAAGATTTGCAAAGTGATGGTGAAGCACTACTGCAAATCACATGAGTCATTGCATAGGTTTCTGCAATCAGCAAAGCGTGATCATAATGCGGTTGCAAATTTGCGGAATCAATCACTATAAAACTCTACAATCTGCTTTGCAAATCCACAAGCCTCTTCCATCCAAAGTAAATATGGTGATCACAGTTGGAGAGGAATGGGAGGTTTGTCATGATTGGGGTAATATAAAGGTGGGTGGTGAGTGGGCGAGATGATGAAAAAGCCTTAATAAATAGGGGGGAAGAAGGAGGGGCATAATCAATAGGATAGTAATACAGTGGAGCCCTCCTAATATTTGCAGATCCCTAATATTCTATTTCCTATTTCAATTTTTCTGCATTTTCCCAACTCTAGCAATGCCCTAAACTCCATCTAGGAATGCCTAAACAATGTCCTAAATTGCCCTTAGGAGGGGGGCCCTAACCCCTCCAATGGAACTGAAGCATCCTATACCTAAATTCCTATCACATTTAATCTTTGATCCGTCAACATCAAACACCAATCTTTCCATCTGCTGTTGCTGTTCTGGTTGCTTTGAAAATTTCCAACAAGGCACACTTAATACTTCCTCTTCAGGTCCACAGTCACAATATGAATCTCTCGTATCATTACATGTTCTTCTTCAAATAGCAAAAAAGAAAAAGAGTTCATTGCTCATTTTCTTGCATAATTGCAAGGTTTTTGCTGTGCACTGGGAGCAAAGGAAAAGTACATTTGTCAACAATGCATCCCACGTTGTTCATTTCTGTCTGTTGGTAGGTCACCTTGGCGACACATTATTTTATCAAGAGATGATCAGGCCATGATCACTCTCACTGGTTTTGACACAAATTCATTTGATGACCTTGCCAACCTATTTGCTCCTATGTATGAACAGTACACACCCTATATGGACAAGGAGGGATTCATTGTACAAAATTA
>JALLPD010000824.1:0-14120 GCA_036940065.1 Cyclotella cf. meneghiniana
GTATTACCACCAATTTTTTTGCTAACAAAATAAGATGGTTGGGCCTAAAATACCACCATTGTGACCTGCCTGATGACTAAAAATGTCATCTTAGAAATCAGGCACATAAAACACACACACAAACCATTCATCATGGCCACCACCAACAACATCATCACCGCAACTGCATCCGACATTGCCTCAACCTCCATCTTTGCCATCACTGACTCTGCAGCCATCCCCTCCTTATTCTCATGTCCCTGTTACTGCAAAACCTACAATTGCACCCCCATTGATGGTGCTGCCTATGATGTTGCCCCAAAAGATGGTAAAGCCTCGCGCTGCCTATGATGGTGCCTCCTTTGATGGTGCCACCTTTGATGGTGCTGCCGTTGATGATACTGCCTTTAATGGTCCACTTTTGATGGTGCTGCCTACCATGGCACTGCCTGCCATGGTGCCGCTATCATGGTGTAGTCTACCATGGCACCACCTACCCTGGCGCCACCAGGTGTAGCCTTCAGTTGCGCATCCAAAGACAGCACCATGTTGTTGCTCCTCCCCCAGCCAACACTCCACCATAAAGAGACACTCATAAAGAGAGGGACCTTTTTGAGGTTGCATGAAAAATCATTGGCAGGTTTGTCTTCCTGTGCTCTTTCCCCTTCCTGATTTCATAACTTAAAAACAGTGGCTAACACATATGTTTCTTCTTCTTGTCATGGGCTGGTAGGTTTTTTGACTGGCCTTTTTCTTTTGACCATTATTATAGTTTCTAAAACATAAGCTTTCACTTTACATTTTGTCCTTTCTCATTTTTCAGTGGTCTGCAGGGGGGAAATGACACAACAAACCATTTCACAATAATTTCTGCACTGGGGGATCCACACTTGGGGGTGGGATCTGTGCTTTGGGGTGGGATCTTTGTTCTGGGTTTTCATGGATTTTGCATGGCTCTATTTATTTCACATCCAGTTTTTGTTCTCCAAAAGAGTCATGGGATTTCTCACTTTTTGTCTCATTGATTGTTGATTTAATTGTTAAGTTGCTTTTTATGTTGTTATTACAATCAAAGTAAACATAAAAACAGACTCTCATCTATTTCATTGAAAAAATATGTGAGCACTGAGTAAAATTATTTTATTACTGTCTGTCTACTGCTGTCACATACCATAGATAAAAATGTCGAGGAAAATGTTCATCTCTCTACCACTTTAAGTTGAATTATGTCGCACCCCATTTTGTAGCAAAAATATTGATCCCCACATCGTTTCTTTTGACCTTCATAAATTTTTTGACCTTTTTTGACCTTAATAAATTTTTATCTGCCATCAGCAGACTAAATTTGAGAGAAATATAACAATTCCTTCATTGTGAGGATCATTTTGATGTATGAAATGATGGGTATACTGATTCATGATCACAATGAAAAATGCACAAAAAGTCAGACAACCACAAAAACCTGCAACAACTGCTTCATGCAAGTGTGTTACTGCCACTATCTTCATCCTCTGCATGAATAATTGCAACACACTAGTGCGTTGTCATGCCCAAGATGACTAAGACTGAGGCCAAGTTGCAGGGCCTCCTGAGGAAGACTGTTGAATTCAAGCAGCTCCACCCAACTCTCAGCATCCTGGCAGTCATGAGACTTGCCAAATCCACCAACAAAGTGGTCAAAGACTGCAACCTTGAAGCACCAGTCTGCCCCATGGTTTCCACACCCACTCAACAACTAAATAACCACTTGCAATGGTGGTACTTACTAATTGACAGGTAAGGGGGCCAAAGCGGGTATTGGATGTTGATGATGAAGTGGCTAGTGGGCAGGCATTCAACAATCATCTTATTGTAGTACAACTGATGACATGCGACTTCTTGCTGTTCTTTGCTCATAAATTAACAAATGATTCCACTCAATGGTTGATCAGATTCTGTCGCTTGGTCTGCATTTTAATGTTTGATGGACTAATATAGTAAAATTCAAGCTAAAGCTTCTTGTGTGATAGTAATAAATAAAATTAAGTATCGACTACCATCTGCAATCAATCAACATCTATTCTCAAACAAGCTAATGAGATGAAATGCAACAACCAACCAAACATTAGGCAACTCCACTGCATCGGTAATGACCCTTGACAAACACAGCCATGACAGATAGAAAGTCTGTCCCATTTTGCTGATTGTTGTTTCTTGCGATTTTTCCACCACCTTTGATGATATAACACTTGGCACACATCAGGAGGTGATAAAAGAACAGATTCATAATGCCATTACTAAAATGTCAATGCAGGGAAGTGAGTTGAAGTGTATGTTGGAGGGGATGAAAGAGAAGGAATACTTGATGTCCTAAGCAATATTAACAAATATATTCCAAATTCAAATTGAGTAGCCAATTTACTCATTATTTTAACTTTCTATCTCTCAACCAATTTAACTGAATACTTGTCCTAGTCAATCCAATGATGACAGGACATTGTGATCAAATAACTAAAGTCTAGTAGCAAACAAAACAATGACAAACAACGAGCCCTCATGAAGCAATAACAGGAATTTAAGAATGCAAGCAGAAATTGCACCAAAAATCAGAATAGAAATGGAAATGGAAATGAAAGTGGCAACGGAAAGTTGTAAAAGAATTTCATTCTTAGTGATAAAAGCTATTTCACCAAAACCATTGCTTGGGGTGATAAGGAAATTCAAATGGTTAGTGGATTGCACTGGACAGCTGACCGCATTCAGCAACAAAGGGAATGCTTTATTCATGCACATGATAACAAAAAACTCATCTCAGGCAAGAATATATTTGATCTCAATGTACTGACATCATATTCAATGTCACAACCAAGCACACCTGAAGACATGAAACAAGAAGTCAAGACGGCCGAAGCTATGAAAGCAGCTGACTACAGTAAACCGGACTTACAAAACAAAGCAAACAAGACAATTCACCTTTCCAACAAGCAAAAGGAATAGTTGTACCAACTTCTCACAAAACACAAGGAAATTTTCCAAGGTAAACATGGCAAATTGACAAGAGAACCAGTCACTCTAAAAATTAAGCAAGAACCAAAGCATGCAAAATCATATGCTATACCACTCAAAAATCATGATTTCTTCTTTGGAAAATTAGAAAGATAATGTCACAATAAAGCAATGCACAAATTACCACCAGAAGAAACTGAATTATGCAAATGGACCAGCCCTGCTTTTGGTATGCCTAAAAGAATGGAACCATCAGATTAGTAATCGAGTTCCAATACCACAACAGTAACCTTGCTTTATGCAAACACCAGTTACCAACACTAGAGGAATTATTCAGTGAAATCAAAGGACTCGTGTATGCCTCCTGCATTGACTTAAACATGGGCTACCTCTCTCTTCCGGTTTGTTATGAAACAAAAGAGTTACTCATAATAGTAACACTGGAAGACAAGTATGCATGTCCAGTACTTGCAATGGGACCCTGGCCATCCTCCAACATCTTCCAATCTCACATGGCACTAATCCTCGAGCAAATGGAATGCCATTGACAACCCAAACCCTACCTTGATGAAATTTTCAGCAGAAAAGGAAAAACTTTTGATGAACATTTGGATGTATTGAAAGAGATCTTTGTGATTCTATAGAATCATGGTATGCAAGTTACTCTCACCAAAAGTGAGCTCTGTCATTTTCAAGTTGAGTTCATGTGCTTCCTCCTAAAGAAAAATGGTTACGAACTGACTTGAATGAGAGTCAAAGCAGTATTATGTCTAGCTCCTCCCAAGAACATCTAACAAGTCAGAACCTTTGTTGGTATGATTGACTTCATCAAGAACCACATTCCCAATTGAGCAGCCATCATAAAAAAACTCACCAACGTGACCAAGAAGAACCAACCTTGGGTTTGGGAACAAGAACAACAGCAAGCTTTGAGAAAATCCTTGCAGCAGTTGTAGATTCTATCCTTTGCATTTACCCCAACCCAAACAAACCATTCATGCTATTTCCTTAGGCATTGCAGTTATATGCTCTGGGAGCAGTATTGACTCAAAAATCAGGAAGGAACAATAAATAAATCACTGGTGGTTGTTACTCATGGATATTCACAGACATCGAGTTTAAATTTCCAGTCAGTCAGCAAGTTCTCCTCACAGCCTTCAAAGGTTGCCATCATTTTCACAATATCATTGCAAGATGTGAACTCACAATCTGCAGTGATCACATGAATATCACTTGTTTACATACCAAACATGCAAATCTATGAGTCTTACAACAATGTCTATGGCACTAAAATCGAACACATAATAGGTGTTGACAACACTGGTGCAGATGGTCCCTTATGTCTAGAAATGCTGGATGATGTACCACCAAACTTATTAACAAAATCTTTGCAATTGACAAACTAGATCATATTGAAAACACAGATTTCCCTTTATTGCTATTGCTCATCAAACTGGAACAGAATATATGTGAAAAATTACAGGCATTGAAAAGCAACAACACACAAAATCTCAAACTTGGAACCCTCCGCTTTGGGGACAATGAAGTTATCACAATTTATGGACTCATCACCATTCCACCAAGCCTCCAACAATGTGTCATTGCCTGGTACCACAAATCTCTACAACACCCCAAAGTCACAAGAACAGTCAAATCTATTGCACAACATTTTGGTTGGAACAGAATGCAAGCACAAGTCGAAAAATTTGTAAAATCTTGAGATTAATGCCAGCTAAGTAAAATCACTGGAATATTCAACTATGATATCATCCCTTTTATAGGAGCTCTATATGACTGCAAATCTTTCAAAAAGGTACACATTGATTGTATTGACCCATGGTCTGTCAAAATTGCAGATCAGTGACAACAGAAAATAGTCACATTCTTAATTTGTTGCATTACTATGGTTGATGCAAGAAATCAGTGGTTCAAGCTGGCCATTCCAACTCCAAATTCTGTATCCTGTGTCAAATTCGTCACACACATTTGCTTTGCCAATATTTTCAGCCTTCCTATGTGGGACATGACAATGGAAATGAATTTGTGGGGGGGATTTCAAGAATTACTTTCAAGCTATGGAATCAAATCTCAACCCACACTGTAAAGAGTCGAATGGCTGGAGCTTTATTGAATGCACATATCTCACTCTTGGTGATCAGTTGCACACAGAAACATTTTCTCTCAATAATTTTTGAGAACAATTGGACACAACTCTCCAAGCCACTGCATGGGCTATTCATACACCAGTTCCTTCAAAGTACCCTACAGCCCTGGTCAAATGGTGTTTGGCATGGACATGATATTTCAACAGAAATCCAACATCCACTGATAATTAATCAAGGAGAAACAACCAAACTCTCCATTCCCACAGAAGGCACAAATGAAATCCTTCAAGTTTATGTGAATGGCAATGTATGCATTTGAGTCAGAAACTATGATGAGGACATTACTATCCCATGTCTTTGCCCATCTAATTAGAGAAACAAAAACAATGCTTAGTATCAAGAATGCCACTGCATCACAAACTCTTAGTAGCACAGGGGAGAACGTCCTAAGCAATAATTTCAAATAAATTTTAAATTCAAATAGAGTATCCAATAAGCTCAATGTTTTAGTTTTCTAGTTATCAACAAATTCAATTGAATAGTTTTTGTAGTCCATCTACTGACATTAGGACACTTGCTGGCGGTAAGTTCTCCTTCGTGTCCAATATGTAAAGGGAGATCTACAGTGCAACTCAAGATGACCTGTTTCCCTTGGAAAAATTTGAAGAAGAGACAGAAGGGATTTGCATTAGGCGATGATGTAAAATGATTAGAGAATCAAGTTTGCTATTAAAATGTGTTTACCATTATGAAATTCACTTTCCATTATTCACAATGCTGTGATGCTTTTTTTGTAACAAAAATTTTTCTGTAGAGGAATTTAATATTCTCAAGTAATTCTGTTGACTACGAATAACCAAGTGGTTGTATTGTTGCCGGGGGTGTTGCTGTGGGGATGATGTTGACAGGTTGTTGACAACTGCTTCCATCTCAATATGTGAGGCCAAGATGTGTTGACAAGTGGAAATTGTGTCACAAAATTATTTTATTATTGTACAGGGATGCTGGTACATATTATACAGAAGCCAAAAAGACTGGGCCTTTAGAAAGGCATAATGTGTCTGTCAGTCACCCATCAAAAATGGATGAAATATTGCTACAAGTTGACCAAGAAACCAAAATATCAATCAAATGGTTGTCAGCTCATCTGTTCAGATATAACATTCATGGTTGCATGTTACAATTGCTTTCTTTTTTCCTCCCACCCCAGACAGAGTAAAGGATGGTATATTTACAAGTTATACCCATGGTACTGTAGATATGGTTATTTTGGTGCGGGTTTTACCCGTGTGTCTTTTGTAGATGTACATATGATTCATGCAATCTGCCAGTTGTGCCTTGTTGTGGCAGGATCATTGGGGGGCCTGTGTGTGGAAAATTCGTTGATCACCACAATCTTGCAGGAAAAAACAACATCTGTGCATTTATAACCTTAATGTGGTAACTTTTTGAGAGTATGACTTTCTAGAGGCCTAGTCTCAAATGTGATGTGACATAATAATAAACTTAAACTAGTACTTATTTTCATTTTTTGTTAGACCTTTCAATCTCACAGGTTTTCGTGCTTTTAATTTTGATCATTTCTACATATAGGAAGTATATGTTGGTAGTACACAAAATATTTGTATACCTTCATATTGATTTTAAGATTCTAACAAGGTAGTATTTTTATATCTGGGTAACAGTTCCCCCAGTATGGCTTCATCCATTTTTCCATACCCTATACAAAATTCATAGGAAATATGTACGCATGCAGCTACTGAGGTAGAGCTGAGAGTAATTTTTTAACCGAAATTTGGCATACAAAATAAGAAGCAGCATTGTCTGTGACACCAAAAAATGTACCTATTCCTGGGTGCTTTGAGTGCAAAACTTGTGTGTCAATGATGGACACACAGTCACATACATTGCTGCCAATACAGCCAGAAACCACCAAGATACAGCAGTTGGCTGTCATTGCAGTGCTGCCGCAAATCATCACTGCATCTGCAACTGCAACTGCAACTAACACTGCCCCAAGCTCCATCTTTGCTATCACCAAATCCATGGCCACTCTCCCTGATGTTTCCACCCCTGCTGAGCAACCCATGATTGCACCCCCATCAATCACGCTGCCTACGTTGTCACCTCTGACAACAGGGCAGTCTGGTGCTGCCTGTCATGGCTTGCTTTCGATGGCGCTGTCTGCAAAGGTGCTGTCTACAATGGCACTGCCTACAATGGCGCCACTGGAAACAGTCCAGCATACATTGGTGCCTCTGAAGATGGCACCTCCAATGATGGCACCTCCAACGATGGTGCAGCCACCAATGGTGCCTCCAAATCTCCAAAGACAGCACCACCTATGCAACACCTGCAACAAGTGCCACCAACATTCCTCCTACAGCCAATGCTCCACCATGAAGGGACCCCATGAAGAGAGGTACCTTTTTGAGAGGACGCAACAAATGGCAGGTTTGTCTTTGCATGCTTTCCCCCTTCCTTGCTCACACATCTGTTTCCAGTTTTTACGGAGGCAGTGATTTGGCCTTTATCCCCCCCAGAGGTAGCATTGAAAATCATCATAATCAGCTCACAATTATTTTTTCTCTTTGTCTTATGCTCTAGGGTTGTTTCTAAAAATAGTGGGTGAGTATTTTTTGATGAAACATTTGAATTGCTGTAATCATAATTTTACATCCAAGCAGCTCAGACTTTATTGTCCAATGTGTTTTGCATAGATTCAAAGGCTCATACTGTGGGCACCTGTCCCACTGCATTGTGTAAGCTGGGAGCCCCAAGTTGTCCCAGTCTTGCCTTGGGCCAACAAAAAAACAATGGGTGGTAAGTTTTTGACTGGCCTTTTTCATTTAACCATTTTTATAGTTTCTAAAGGACATGGTTTCAGTTTGAACTTTGTGTTTTCTCATTTCTCAGTGATCTGTAGGGGGGCACATGACACAACAAACCATTTTACAATGATTTCTGCACTTGTGGATGGGATCTCTTTCTTGGTTTTCTGTAGATTTTTTGATGGCTCTCTTTTTTCCACATCCAGTTCTTGTTCTATAAAAGTGTGGCGTGATGTCTTCCTTATTGCCTTGTTGATGGTTAGGTTAATTGTTAACTTCTATTTTATTTTATTGTAACAATCAAAGTAAAAATGAAAATAGACCTTTATCTATTTAATTCATGCAATATGTGAGCACGTAGTGAAACTATGTTGTTGCTTGCTTTCTACCTCAGTGGTGGGGACTATGAACTATGACTCATAGCCCGGTACCATACCTATTCCTATCCCATTTTCTCTGACTGTGAAGACAACTATGAGCCATTTATCACTAACAACATTACTCGTAAAGAATAATCCCTATTTTAACTACATGTAAGACCACATGTACACTTAAGCATACAAGCCACACACAAAACGCCATAATTCATGGCCCTCAACACCATATGCTCAGACACTTGTTCACTAGCCCTCTTTGCAGTCTGACTTCATGTCAACCTTGCCTCCTCCATCCTCCTCCTTTCATGCTCTGTACTTGCAATCATCCGTTATTGTTTTTAAGTCTCACCCTGGTGCTCCCTCCTCTTCCTCTGTCTCTCCTGTTCCAGGCATTCCTCATGGAGCCATGTCATGCTGTACCTCTTCAAGTGATTGGGTAGGTTAAAAGTGCTGTGCTGGACTATATTACATCCAATATACTCATCTTCCAAGCTTAGATGCTTATCAATGCAGACTTAGACATCCGACTGATACCTCCACTCCTGTCAAACTGGCATAGTGGTCTACCACAATCATGACACTTCCACTGGGTATTAACTGTCTTCGAAGAGTAGAGGCAGCAAATGTAAGAGCTTTGCTACCTGACCCTCATCTTGGACTCTTTCTTCCCCTCTATTTTTGGATAAACAATTGATCCATCAGGCCCAATAATGCGTACAAAATTCTTTGACCCTGTCTGGGAAGGATTGTCCTGTGCACTGGGCTGATTTGTGACATGATACCTCAAACATCCATCAGACAAAGGCTTCCATGAACTGTTGGAATTCTTGGAGGCTGTCATTGTTCACAGGAGCAGTATGGCACCATCTGTGCTGACAGGTTTTGTCATGACTGCATGAGTGGAGGGGACAGTGTTGCGATCAAGCCATGATGGTTTCTAAAATCGTTGTCGGTCGATGTGTTGTCAACAAGAATTGTCAGTGATGATGGCAGTGAATGTGTGTCTCCACCATTAAATCACCACATAGAGAGCCCTGACCCAAGTTCATTTCTTATCTCTACTTTGTATGATATATGTAAAATAGTTCCAATTGATGGCATTCGATAGCAACCAACAACCACCAATTCCAGTCTGGTAGGCCGATGACCCCAGACACATAGCAGTCAGACACCCAACAACCTGGGGAAGGATTTTGGCATGTCAGGTGGAGGCTATGAGTCTGGGTTTGCAGTTGAGTGCTTGAACTTAACAACAGCATTTGGGCTATGAATGGGTCTTTGTGGAGGGAAGGCTCATAGTCCCCACCAGTGACCACTAGAGATAAAATAGCAAAAAATTTTCATCTCTCTAGCTATTTTATCTTTTATTACACTTCATTCTCACAGTTTTTTTGTTTTTACAACTGAGGTTTTCTACATATGGTACTTAAATACTAGTAGTTCTGAGTGTAGCACCCCAATCAGAAAGAGGGTGAAGGAACCGTATTATTTAACACAAGTAAAACTAAATAATTCAATGCAAAATATAGTATTTAAGCTTAAACATCATGCCCACTTTACTTGAAACTAAACACAATTCATCCTCCTCTCTGCATATTGACTCTTTTCAATTCTGCTCAATCACTAACAGATATGAGATATGTACAGTCATTGTTTGAATCCTATTGTCACCACCTCTATTAACACAAAATATGTTCAGCTAATCCAAACTCATTAAAAAATCTTTTGTAATTGACTCCAAAAAGAGGATATTCATTTTTTATTGAGAGCTGCACAAGAACAGCAACTGCCCTAAATACATATCCAAATTGCATTGGGTCATGACGGTAAAGGTCATCCAATACTTTGAAGCTTTTCAACCGAGCATTTACTGTTTCATGGCACCCTTGCACCCTTTTTTGCATGTCATCTGTCTCTTTTGAAAAACGAGTAAACACAGCAGAAGGCACTCTCACAACCCAAGTTGACTCTCCAAGGTAACCGTCATCTGCCTCCACCCTCTCTCCCAGTTCAAGATTTCCTTTCAATGCATCCCGGAAAATATTTACATCAGGCCAATCCTTACATGGGTACAGCCCATTAATCCACTTGATCTCTCCTGGAATAATACCAAGACCCACTTTGTAGCACAACCCAGACTTGCCATTGAACTTGTATGATGCAAAAGCTCGTCCCTTTTGTTGTATCTTGCAGTCAGTGAAGTCGACAGTCAAGTGAGTGTCATGATCCCTCTGAACTTACCTGTCCTTGAAAATAATGTGTAAGGATGTCAGAATGGTAACTCCATGAGAAGAATATTGAGCACAAAATGAACTCACCCCAGCACTCTCAAGGTCAGAGAGAGAATAAATAATGGGCCAGATATACTAAGGCCATGATGTTGGGTCCATGGCACCCTTTTTTGATGCAGCTGCAGCACCCCCTTGCTCTGTCTTGGGGTAGCACTTTAAAAAGTGCACTGCCCAAAGGAAGCAGCAAATCTGAATTCCTTCATCAATCAGTTTCTCCTCCATGAGCAACTCTCAAGCAATACTTCCCACATTGACCCCCACGCCAAAATATTCATGGAAGCATCAATCCTCCACTGCATCTGCCACAAGTTCTTGCTCAGTAAGCCACTGGACATCTTTGGCGATCCAAAAAATCCTCCACTGTATGTCCCTCCGGCGTTTTGTGTGTGGCACCGGAGCCATTGCACACAAAAAGTCAGACAACACGTCAAGTTGGACAGGAAAGGGGGCAGTTGATGGTGAAAGGTAAGGAAATGTGACAAAGGTATTGAATGTTTGGGGGAGTGCCAGTTGATGATGTCAATACATTTGTGTGCATCAAACATTTGTGTGCGCGATTGATGTTGTGTTGTGGGCCCAGAAAAATGGGATTGTTATATGGTACGGTACCTTCCTAGTTCAGTGACATGTTATTTTTGCATTGCAAAAATAGGCTATATTGCACAGATAGCCTATTTTTCAAAAATAGCCAATATTATAGGCAATCTGTGCAATAAAGACTATCTGTGCATTATAGCCTATTTTTGCATTCTACAGGAAATAGTACTATTCCTACATAATAAGGGCTGTTATTTTTGCATATCAGGCTATTTTTGCAATTCCAGCTATATTTGCATTGCACAAGCAACAAATTTTGCAAAAATAACACTGTGTGCACAGATAGCTTATTGAATAGGCTATCCATGCAAATCCTTTCTCATTTCTTGCCAGTTCAAATTCAGTCGTGCAATCTATGGCACCATCTACCACTCAAACAAAGCTCGCAACTTTCTTCATAAACCACAACATGGCATCTGGCTGCGCCAAGAAGTGGAGCAAGCAACTGAAAGCGGAGTTTGTGGACTAGGTCAAGAACTGCCTCATCAACATCCAGCACTGCAACGACAACAACTACATTGATTCAGTTCATGAGCGGTTCTACCCTGACCACCCCATTGTCACCTTCCGGGCCAACGTTTGAGCATCAGCTAAGGAGATTGAAATTGGTCAAAAGATAGATAACTACAACAGAGGTAAGACCATTGAGTCATCTTTTAATATTAAAACACCACACACAAGACTCGCCTTCCCTTCCAGTTCTAGGTGAAGATTACAAAGAATTGTCTAGCGCTGATAGCAGCTTTGATGGAAGCATCTCTGATTCATCACACACGCTCAACTCTTACAACACTGACTTAGAATTTGATGAAGTCCAGGACCTTGAGGAAGAGGCAGCCATCAACATGAAGAAATCTGCCACTCCCAAGAAAAATTCATTAGGCAGAAAGAAAGCGAATGGCGTAGATGTGGTGGAGGGCAACATGAAGAAACTCATGATTTGAAACCCCATTGTGCAGAATTTCAGCTTCAACTTCCATTTCCCCAGTCCATTTTACTATCAATGAGAACACCAAGGAGATTGTCTACCGCTGCTTCTTCTCCATCAACCTCCCATTGAACTACATCCAGGAAGCCAAGATTTTCAAGGGCGGGACCAAGTTCTCTCTCTTGATGGGGATACCCCAGTGGTTTTACAAGGAGAATTTGCTCCATAGGATGATGGGGGCAAACTACCACCCTGATCACACCTGTGTGCAGGCGCAGAACAAACAAGTCGTGCAGCCGATATGGAAGCTCACGAACAATGCTGATCCATGGATCTTGGGCAAGCCCCAGGTGGTTGATACCCCAATCCAAGTCATTGAGAAGTCCTACCAGCCCACCTGGGACAACTGGAACACTACAGGGATGACCAGGGTGGCTGGGCAATCTGGGACAATGCACCGTCAATTCCAAAAAACAATCAAGTTTTGTCTTGAGTCTGTTGAGAACATCATGGAGAAGACTGAAGCTGCAGTGGAGAGAGTGTTTGGCTCCTTGGATCAAGATGACATCGATGATGAATCAGATTATGATGAGCCCTTACCAATGGGAGGCATGGAAGACAACTAGTGATTTGACAATATTCATATGTAGTGTTTCTTTTTATTGTTTGTTTAGCAGAATTGACAACAAATCTTGATAGAAAGAAAGGAGGAGGCATTATGTTGAGTTTTTGGTTTAGTGCACATGTCCTTAAAAATTAAATGCATTATTTTGCATTGAAATATTTTGTTTTACTTTTGTTAACTTACCAAGATTTCTCTCACACTCAGTGGAGAAAGCAAAGAAGGAGTTATATTATGAAGAAGCTCTGCAATACAGTTCTCAGGGCTTACTGATTGCTGGTGATGTGAATGCACATGCACGGGAATGGGATGTCACCACCAAGAAAAGTGATACATTATACACCACCAGCCACAGGAGATTGATCAAGAAGAGCATCAATCTGCAGATGAAATGGAGGGCGGTAATATCCTCAAAATAGCCAAATTTGATGTGTGGATTCAAAGAACAGTATCTTTCAACTTAATGCCTCCTGGCTACCAAATTGATTCAACACTCAATGCTCTAGACACAACCAATGACAATGACAGACCAAAGAAGAGAAATTGTCTGGTTATCCCAGGTATATCCTTGAATGGTCCTTATCGTCATTCCAAGATTTGAAGGATAGATAAGAAGTCTGGCAATTATGTAATTTACTTGTTAGTCATGACTGGCTTTGTCAGGAAAGGTTTTACTGCATCCAGATAGAAAAGTAAGCATAAAGAGAGCAATAAATGAAAGAACATTAATAAACAATTGAAATTAGTGCGGTTAACAACATTTTCATGAAGGGCTATCCGGTTTTTTAGCCCATACAAACTGATAGGCCAAAAAAATGTATATTTGCATTTTTTATTAGGCTGTGGTTTAGTAAGTTCCTATCCCTAATTTTTAGGCAGATCTAGTCCCGTGAAAGATAGGTAAGTCAATTTCCTGCTTTTGTATGCCACTAACTGCAAGTAATTCCCTAAATTAATGGTTATGAGCTCAAAAATTTTATGGATAAGAGATAGGACCAAAAATTTTTATCCCTCTAAACTCGAGACAGGGCACTCTCCCTATCTCACATCCCTAATGCCCTAACGCCTCCCGCGTCACTCTCGCCCGTTGCTCTCACCCGTCGCTTTGTGCCCGTCGCTTTGTGCCCGTCGCTCTAGTGTCGCGCTTGTTGCTTTGTGCCCATCTCTCTCGCCCATCACTCTCACCCATTGCTGTCGCGCCCGTCACTTTGTGCCCATTGCTCTTGCCCATCGCTCTCGCCCGTCTCTGTCGCACCCATCGCTCTGTGCCCGTCGCTCTCGCCCGTCGCTGTCGCACCCAACGCTTTGTGCCCATCGCTGCCATCCGTTGCTGGTGCCCGTTGCTGGTGCCCGTTGCTGTCATGCCCATTGCTTTGTGCCCATCGCTGTTGTCCGTCGCTGGTGC
>JALLPD010000825.1:0-14134 GCA_036940065.1 Cyclotella cf. meneghiniana
AGAAACTATGTTTTCTTTCTCAGAAAACTATGTTTTCTTTCTCAGAAAACTATCATTCCTTTCTCAGAAGTCGATGACTTCTTTCTGCAAAAATCAATCATGGAACAGAGAATTGATGCCAACCTCTGCAATGATAAGTTATCATGTAAATTACATGATAACTCGTTTTCTTAGTTGGAAATGTTGGCATTATGTCGTGTCGCCGAACCCGCCCAAATGACATGTTGTCTCGACATGTGCTGATATGTTGTGAAAATGTCAGGAATGTCGGCCCGACAAGTGGTTACATTCTGTCATGCTAACCATGTCAGAGGACATGACATGTCATGTTGGGACAACATGTCAGCTGATTCTTTTGGACATAAAGAAAAAAATTGTGTAATTGGAGGCTTTCTACCATCCCAACCACTCACTGCCCACCTTTATGTCAACCCAGCCATGGCAAACTTTTGGCAGCTTCTGGTTGGCGGCTTTTGGTTTGGCCACTTTTGGTTTGGTGGCTTCTGGATCAATGGCTTCCATTTTGACATCTTTTGGGTTTTGCTGTAATGGTTAATTGTTTTGGGTTCTGTGTTGGTTGTTTTGGTGGTGTGGGGTCAGGTAGCTTCCGGTTGCGTCAGATTTTGCTGCAATGAGTTTCTTGCCATGGGTTTTGGGGAAGCGGGTTTTGAGGCACTGGGTTTTGCGGCGGCAAGTTTGGCAGCTGCCTAATTCAGGCAACATCAGTTAAACCATCCAGACACTTGAACTCACAAGTGTTGCCAAGACTGTGGAAAGCGGTGCTGCCAACACAGATGTGGAGAATGCCATGGGTTTGTCCATGCTGTTCCCGGCAGACACAACAATCAACCAATTCTAATAATTAATCAATATAATTAGATTCAAGCTATTAGCTAGTTAATCATTTTCTCATATTTCACATAAACTGAATTAGTTTACAAACTAAAAGCTTCAAATGATCTCTCAAGAGAGCGAGAACAAAACAAGTGGTTAGTTCATCTGGTGCGGTTTCTCAGCCAACGCAACAATCCGCTGAAGCTGGGTGCATTCTTGGCCAACAGCAGTGTGTTTCCGCAACCAAAAGGTGCTCACCACATGTGTACGTTGTCAGTTTGCAACAATACTGACAATTGGAACAACACGTTCTGGTGGTGGGAGCAGAGGAAAGATTATTGCTGTTGTGTAGCAGAAAAAAATACTGTATTAATATACCTAGGCAACATACCAGCCGACATATGACCCAGTCTTGAATCCCGTCATGGCATTGGGATTTGATGTTGGCCAATTTTTAGCCGACAATGTTGGTGTTGTTGCAACATGTGCCAACATGTCGCCGACATTTCCAACTAAGCTACTTGTTGTGGGGTTTATTTTGCTACAACTAATTTAAATAATAAAAATCATTACACAAGCATCAGACCGGTTTACAAAATGTAATTTGTAGAAACAGCTTAGTTCACACTAAGACTGCCACTGAGTGAAAACAACAAGATGGGGCAGATGGCCTGGACACCTTGCACTCATTCTAAATGACAACAAGTACCTAACAGTAACAAGTGTTCCAACACTCATGGCCACTCGTCTTGTCCTACCTCCCATTGTACAAACAAACCTTGTCAACAACAAAACAATTACACTCTGCACGGGCATAATGACCAACCACAACCTCGGGTGTCAAGAATTCTGGAAGCAGGAGAGCCTCTACTCTACATCATCATCATGGACAAAATTGTCTGTTAAGCCATCGACAGCATGTATATTGAAGAACTTGACGATGACTACATTGGCTATGGAGCCCAAACCACCAAGTCAATCCTTGCACATCTTTGATCTGAATGATGTGTTGTAACCACACGAAAAAAAAACAAGCAGCTGCCGCTTTCCACATCCAATAGGATCTCACATCCCACATCATGAAGTTTACACGCAAACTTGACATGCAACAAAACTTCTGCCATGACATTGGGGTACCCGCTCCTGATGCCACACAGGTTCAACACAACGTCAAAACTATGTACTCATCCAACATGTTTGACAACAAGTAAATGCAGGCCTGGGAAATCAGACCCTCCACCAACAAAACAGGACCTTCACCAAAACACATTTTGTTTTTCTGTACAAAAGCATAGAAAAGTTGAACGCCGAACAAGAAACTCACACAAGCAGATATGAAAGCACCCACAGCATTGTCGGCATGAGCAGCATCAGCACGTATACTGCACTCAGAACCCTCTCAACTATTGACCACCAATCCGCTAGAGTACACCAACAGTCTCAAAACTGTACTTGAACACACCCAGGAACACACCGCCATACTCACCACCACACAGGGCCATCACCTAAGGTAACTCAAAGCAAAGCCACAAGAACACCTTACCCAAACCACCAAACTTATGGTACTTCTCTTGTCAACCAGAAAGCCCCACCCACCACCTCCACCGCCGGGGGTCACGCATGTACAACAAGATGCAATTCCCTCAAAACATCCACCACAGGCCCTTGTTACTGCAACTCATGCTAGTAGGCCAATGTCTACCACAAAGATGATGCATGCTATGCTCTGAAGAAGAAGAAAAGAGAAGCATCTTCAATGGTACATTGCCAAGATGTAGGATAGTGTGGGGTCCAGAATTAATGTTAGTTTAAACAATGTGTATCCAAAACACAAGTTTGAATCTATAAATTATTGGAACCCACTATCTGCACCACATGACACCACACAAAAAGTCTGCAAAACCTGCAGCAAACAATGGCATCATACCCAAACACATCGACACAAACCAACTTCCCACCCAAGAAAAAGGGGCCACCTCAACAACACTCATCCAAAGACAACCCACATGTCATCCTCTGCCATCAAACAGGGTATCATCAATGGTACCATCCCTTCAGCAGTCAGCAACACTGGAGCCACCTCCATGGCAGGTACCTTCCATGACCCTTTTGTTCACAGAAACACATGGTCTACCAAAACTTTCATGCTACCCTTGTGTACTACCACCACATCCACAACACAGGCACACCTTCACCTAAACATACATTCACCTGCCAGCATAGTGGTCAATGTACCCGACCTCCATCAAAACTCCTCAGCGGCAGCAAGTTTGCCAATGCAAACTGAACAGCCATCTATTACAAATATGAAGTCAATTTCTACAACTCCAACACTATCATCATCACAGAAGCCACTGTCCTCACAGGATATTGTTAGCCACACACCAGTCTCTGGAAAGTACCACTATGTCCCATCATGATCAACAAAACCACAGACACACTCATCCTTGACTCAAAATCTGGACAACTATCCAACTGTTGCCGATATTGTGTTCCAACAACAACCCGAATTTGTGAACATCTTCAGGCCTCTCTGGGGTGCAACACCAACAGTATACTCAATGTATACTAACTACCCAGCATTCCAGAGTCCATAAGATATCTCCATGCTGCAGCCAGTTTCCCCACCAAATCTACGTGGTTAGCTGCCATTCGCAAAGAGAACTACAGCACATGTCCCCTCATCAACATCACAAATGTCCACAAATGTTTCCCACAATCCAAAGAACAACAACAAGGACATATGCAAAGCCAAGGACAAGGCCTCTGATCCACCAAACGAGTACCCCTACCAGATGTCTTGTCTGCACTCCTCACACAACTATGAGACATTTACATCCAAACCTATGACACACATGACACGCTATATACAGACCAAACTGGAAAATTACCACATTTATCCAGTCAAGGCAATATGTACCAAATGATCTTTTACCATGTCAACAGCAACTCCATCTGGGTTGAACCAACCAAGAACAAAACCGGGAGAACACATCCTGGCATGTGAGCAAGCACTTCAATGCATGAAGACCTGTGAGATCATTCCAACCCAACAAGTCCTGGACAACAAAATATCTTCCACAAACAAAAAGGCTATCACCGACTCTGGCATGTCCTATAAACTTTTTCCATCCAACAATCATTGACAGAACATAGCCAAAAAAGCCATCAAAAGCTGGAAGGATCACTTCTTGCTGTCATCAGCAGAACAGACAACAAATTTCCCCTAGACCTCTGGTGCCAACTACTTACTATATGGAGCGCCAGCTTAGTCTTCTACGTCAATCCTATGCATACCCTCATATATCCTCACATGCACATCTCTACAGACATCATGACTACAAGACTCATCCTTTAGTACCAATTGGCATGGAAAATGACAAACCACATTGCCAAAAATTGTTTGCACAGCACTGCACAAAAGGTTATGTCATTGTAACTTCCTATGAACACTATATCTGCTGGAAAGTATGGACCCCATCCTCACAGACCACCCACATCTCCACCACTGTTTTCTTTATATGCAAATGCATGACAAATCCCTCTGTCGCCCCAGCAGATGCCATCATTGCAGCTGCTGCATACCAATCTCATCTCCTCAAAACAACCTTGCAGCACAACACCTCAACAATGTGAAACAAGCCAACCTAACATGACTACAGATCCTCACACAAACTCCCCTGTTCAAAACACACCAACAACCAATCAATCCCACAAACTGCAAGACAACACAAACACCTCACCCTGACACTCCACCCCTCGTATCTGACTACAACAGTGACTCCAGTGACAAAGAGAATCACCCCGTAACCACACAACCAAGGGTGTTGCAACCGTCTCCAAGGATGACACCTACTCCAACCACAGTACCATGCCAAAGACAGACCAAAACACACTCACCCCCAGCATATAACTTGTGCAGTTGCATCCAATCCATTACACAGGAGACCATCCTACATCTCCTACATCACACTGCAACACCTCGCACACCGGTCCAATGTTTTCCACGGAAGGTACTATCTGCCATCCTTGACACCTACACTGGCAAGCTCTAGAAATACCATCATCTCATCAAAAATCCCAAACATTGTACCATCTGGAAAAATGCATATGACAAAGAACTTGGCCATCTAGCCCAGGGCATCCCTCACACTGTACAAGGAACCTACACTATAGTCTTTATCCTGCCCCACAAAATACCCCTGGATCATTAGAAAGATGTCATGTACGGAAGAATCTGTGCTAATTACCACTCTGAAAAAGATGACCCATACCAAGTTCACATCACTATTGGTGGCAACAGAATCTCATACCCCAGCAATTGTGGCATGCCCATGGCCAACATGCTAACCACCAATGTACTCCTTGACAGTGTGATCTCCACAAAAGGTGCAATTTTCATGACCATAGACATAAAAGATTTGTACCTCAACACGCCAATGGATCACCCCAAGTACATGCAACACAAGGTAGCAGAAATACCTGACGATTTCATTGCCCTATACAATCTCAACCAATTAACCACCACCAAGGGATACATCTATGTACTCATCCAAGAAGGAATGTGTGGTCTCCCACAAGCAGGAATTATTGCACAACAACTACTCAAAAAACGCCTCGCCACCAAGGGGTATCAACAAAGCACCCTTACTCCAGGTTTCTGGAAACACGACTGTCATCCATTCTCCTTCACTCTCTGTGTCAATGATTTCAGAGTCAAGTACGTTGGCATTAAACATGCAGATCACTTACTACAGATCCTAAATGAACACTAGCAAACTTCACAAGACTGGAAAGTGGAAAGTTACCTTGGCCTCACTATCAAATGGGATTATGCACAACAACAGGTTCATCTCTTTTTGCCAGGCTACTGTTGAAAAGCCAGCCACTCATTTCCACAACCCTACTCAGACTAAACAACAACATCAACTTTATCCCCATACAGCCCGTACCCATGGTGCCAAACAACATTTTGCCAAAGCCAAGGACAACTCTCCATTACAGAACAAAACTGACAAAACCTTCATCCAGGAAGCCATAGGGGTATTCCTATACTATGCTTAGTACACTGCTACATGCTACCAGCCCTTGGATCCGTTGCCACACAGCAAGCAGCACCA
Source organism: Cyclotella cf. meneghiniana (assembly GCA_036940065.1). Taxonomy (NCBI): domain Eukaryota; phylum Bacillariophyta; class Thalassiosirophyceae; order Thalassiosirales; family Thalassiosiraceae; genus Cyclotella; species Cyclotella cf. meneghiniana. Next base: position 5,955 of record JALLPD010000825.1, read on the forward strand.
ACCCAGAACACATTATAAAAAATCAACCATTTCTTTGACTATGCCATGTCCCATCCAGATGCTATGGTAAGCTATCGAGCCAGCAACATGATCCTTGCTGTCCACAGTGACGCATCCTACCTCTCTGAAACAAAAGCATGCAGTCAAGCCAGTGGGCATTTCTTTCTTTCACAAAATGATCCATTCCCACGTAACAATGATGCTGTTTTAACACTTCCACAAATCATCAAACCCGTCATGTCTTCAGCTGCCAAAGCGGAACTTTGGTGTCCTATACATCAATGCATGGGACGCCATCCCCCAAAGATAACCCCTTTCATGAAATGGGCCATCCACAACCACCTACTCCCATACAAATAGACAACTCTACGGCTCTAGGTGTCGTCACCAACATCATACAACCCAAAACACACTAAAGCAATGGACATGCATTTTCATTGCCTCCATTGCCGCAAAAATCAAAAATAATTTTGCACATTTTGGCATGCCGGAGCCACCAATTTAGTCAACTACGTCACCAAACATCATCACACCATTCATCATCAATCAATGAGATCATTTTATCTTACACAACCTACCAAACTCCACCACCTATGAGAAAAGGCACAGAATATCCTAAAAACCACAAACCTGCACACCTTACCTGGACTAGCCATGTGTGCCGCATAATTCATCTCCAACAATACATCCAATAAGTTTTTTCCTTCACTGCAAGGGTGTGCTATACCAGCCAGAAACAGTGAAATGCCCATCTCTTCTCCATGCACTAACAGTTGCATACGTATCCGTATATGAGAAGCATGTAAGTATGCTCTCAGGTCCTTAGCCCAAACGGTCTGATCTAAGAGCCACTCAAACACATTCTCAATACACAGAACTGTATTGTCTGATAGTTATCTCTCATAAATTCTCATAAATAGTTATCACCTAATTATCAATGAACTATAAGTCTTGCTATACTCAGCAGTTTTATCCATTTTGAAAGTTGATTGACATTCAGGTAGATGGCAGCTACTGGAAACTCTTCTATAGAGAACAAGACAACAATGTGGATAAAAGGATTTGAAATATTTCAGAACATTGAAAGAAGACAACTACTACAACATGATACTCCCAAGCAACTGGATTTTATCACAAAGTACACAGTTAATAAACTTGATACTGATTGTAAATCCAAGAAAAGTAAATCCAAGAAAAAGTGTGCATTGATGGAAGATGAGAGAAACATTTCCGACAATCCAGGGTAAGATTCGATTTATCAAGTCAATTACTCATATTCTTGATCAGTGACCAGGGTTACAGTATTTATCAATGTTGTAATCCTGGTCAATGAGCGGAATTTGAAGATGCCATCCCTATTGTTTACCATCATTTGACTGAGCAGTGTTACTTGTTTTACATTTGCCCTGTTAGGTTTGATGAGAAATGCTATTAGATGATGAAAGTCAGGACAACAACAACGGCAATGTAAAAATTGGGTCACTTGCATTAAATCAAGATGACATCATTACAAGATGTAAATTCATGAATGATGATTTCATTTCACCCACATACAGACTGGATCATTCTGTCTTTCAAAACACTGCCAACATTCTTTTGAATGATGATCCTGACTCAATGGATTCCAATGCAAATTTTGTCCCATCCAATTAATTTTGAACTATATTAGATTTAATTCTTCATTTGTTTCCCACTTATCAAATGTTCTCAGGGGACGACACAAATGGAGATGATGGAAATGCATCTGAATCTTCAATCAAACCAACCATTGCTGGTGTTGCAGAGAGACTTGCATGAAGATGGGAAGTTGCTTGACAAAAACATTACATCACAAATGAGATGGTGTGTTGCACATTTTTGTTCGAACTGTTAAATGAAGTTCTTGATCCAACTTTATCTGCTTGTAGGTGACTGGGCATGGCTATTTCATTAAAGAACAACTCAGAACTAATTGACAACCTCAAGGAGCAACTCCTTGCATGTGGGGGAATGGATCACATGCTTCTCTTCCTCACAGGCCCGGCTGGAGCTGGCAAGACCAATGCAATCATGGCTGCTGATATGTACTGCTTTGAGTTCTCTTCTTCACACAACATTATGTGGACAGACACATTGTTCTTGATACAGCTTACACAGGATCAGCTGCATCAGGATTTGGAGGACGAACTATTGGGAAGGCATCCGGTATGTTCACAACCACCATCACTGAAGTTCAACGATTGGAATGGAGTAGAGTTTGTAGTCTTGTGATCAATAAAATTTCATTCATGACTGAAAACAAACTCATGATAAGGTTACATCAATACAGAGATCAAAACAAAGTATTCAGAGGATATTGCATCATATTCGGTGGAGACTTTAGACACTCATTAGAGGAAATGATCATGAATTGTTGTACTCAAGGAATATGCATCAGATCTTTGAAAGTATCTTGTCCAGAGTCATCATCCTAGACAATGAACATTGATTCAAGTATAATCCTGAGTTTGGAAAACTCCTCAAATGCATCTGTTGAGGCAAACTGACATGCAAGAATGGAAACACCATCAATGAACATGTGATTACAACGACTGATGTTGACGCACCAAAAAATTTCTCCCACACTGTAGATTGGTGCTATGCTTGTCCTACAAATAAGAAGTACAATGCCATTTCAGACAGAATTTTCAAAAAACATGTTCTGAATACTTATCCATCTATTGAAAGCTACAACCTACTACCCAACGATACAATTGTCATTGAGGGTAACTTCTAAACATCTTCTAGGAACAAGCCGTCATCATTGAAAGTGATTAACACCCTCCGTTATTGCATGTCAACTCCCTGCGGAGATGACAACATCGAATACGGTTCACATAAACATGCGGATCCCGTTCTATGCCTTTATACTGTTATCAACCTGACATGCATGATGTCCAATGAAAAATTGGAAGAGAAACCACCACAAGATAATTGAATTGTTTGCACTCTTGTTTCTGTTAAAATCAAGCAAGGTGCAGAGTCACATGTATGGCATAAATTCTATGGGGAAAAGATGGGGACAATAAATACAAAAGATGTGGAGTGGTTTACTGTCAAACTTGCTGATGACTCAGAGGAAATCAACTGAATTAAACAAGAACATGACAAATTGGCACACTATGGAAATGACATCAAAATACAAACAATGAACTTATACTGACATTAAAAAACCTTCTTAACTCCAAACAAAAACAGAGACTCATCAAAATCCCACCAGAACAACACAAAATGACTGTCACTGTTGCTCAAACTTGCCAAAAACAAAAAGGAAGGTCAAAATACATTATCATTGTGTTGTTGTGGCTGAAACTCAAAAACAATATCAGTCTTAGGAATTGGGAATATGTGGTCCTTTCCTGGATAAGGACTCTAAATGGATTGTTTTTATTTCAACCAATCAAAATGGATAACAGTCATTTACACCAATGGAACAATTGGCACAGTTCATGAAACAAGAAGAGTGCACCAAGACCACGTTGCTGTAAAAGAGGCATGTTGCAATGACTAATTCATCCCCATGACAAACAAAAACATTTTGACACCGGAACTCTGGTGACTCACCAAAATATCAATGACATCTTCCAATTTCAAGATAGTGCATTTGTGGTTTGGGAAATGTGAACACAGCATCCTTTCCCAGGTCTGGACTCCAAATGAATTGTTCTTATTTCAGTTAATCAATTTGGCACAGTCCTTAAAGCCAATGGACAAATTGACACAATTGTTGAAACAAGCGGAGTGTATTGAGACCATGTTGCTGCAAAACTGGCACCTTATTACAATCCTTGCATCATCCCCATGACAAACAACTCTTTAACAAATTCTCCCTGTTTTCTCAACCTCATGCAGCAATTCCGGTGACTCACCAGAGCAACAATGATCAACCTAATGAATCCTACTTCAGATCTCAGAAAATTGTTTCACAGTTCAACATATTCGAAGTGAGTTTGGTTGGTTTTTCCCAATATACCATTCCATTGCAAAGAGGCCTCAACCAGTTGGTGGGATCCTGCTGGCCGCAAAGTTGAATGTCTGGCTTCCACTTGAGGTTGAGACTGGAGCAAAGTTGAGAGTGCCCATGGCCCTTGCCAGGAAGAAGCAAAGAAGTTGCTTGTGCAAATATTTAACAAAATATGTAGTTGTTGTCATTTTGAGAAAGTTGCTTAATATATCATAAGATGTTGTTTCAATCATTAGTAGTAATTATTCATCATGCCTGCATTTACGATAATGGCATAGGGTAGACGTATCCCAAGTACAACTTTGCAGCCATACTTTGACCCAGTCATAATCCTGCTGTCCTGCTGTTGGCCACCTGTCATATGCAAGTATGAATGGCATCTTGTATACATGCGGATACTCATCCCTCAATAGAGTGAGCCTTCCACCTCTGGATTGGATGTATTGAGATTGATCCGCAAACAGCTCAAGTGCTTTCACTGCTAGAGCTTTATACTCCATGTTTCTTTCTTTATGATTAGTGCAACACCATTTGTGTGCAGATAGGAATAAAATTGAGAATGCTCGTCATGATGTCATGACCTACAAAAAGTGAGACAAGCCAGTTGCTCAAAGCTGTATAGTGGTTCAATTGCCATGATCAAGTCATGTTGTCTTCCTTGCCAAGGGTTGCTTCTTTCTAACACCCCAAGGACATCTTCACCAATGAAATAACTGGGCAAGACATTCCACACAAATATCCCCTGTTTACGCATATTTGTCCCACATTGGCACACCTACTATGTTGCTAAGTTTCATGTGCCACAAGAGTTGTACATGGCATGCAAACATTGGGCATGGTTCTCCAACTTTTGGACATGAGTGGAATTCTATTCCGTTGTCCTTCTTGATGAAGTGAAGCAATATTGCAAAATCATCCAGGGTGGCATTTATCTTCAATGTTGGGAACACACAGAGAATTCCTCTTTTACGGTCATTGCTGTGAAGTCTACCGTTGACATGCCAGATAAAGCAGTTGCAGACAGCCCAAGTGCAACCCGCACTTACATCTGAATGCATATGACTAATTTGCACTTCAAGGTCAAAATGTCTGTTGACGTAGAGACATCTCTTGCTGTCATTGAGAATGTCAAAAAGCATTAGTCTGCTCCAGTGGCACCGGTTGCATTGGCATTGACATTGGGATTGGCAATGAAATTGGGAACATCAACATTGGGATTGGCAGTGTCATTGGGAACATTGACATCAATTGTCAACTGCATCAGCCTTGTTGTTAAAATGGTGAAGATACACTGATGTCTTCTTGCACGTCCTTGTAGTCATCATTGTTCAGAGTATATGCCAATATATTGTCATTGTTACTTTCATCGGATTGGTGACATATGTTGTTGGTGTTGTTGCTGTTTAGCACTGTCAACCCAAATGCTGCTGCACTTTTCTGTGATTGCCCTTGATTGTAGGATGCATCCTAAATGTTTGTAGTCTGTGCCAAATTGTATTGAGGAGACACTTGTGGTGCATGCTACAATGCCTCAGGACAAGCCTCCTCTTGTTCCCTCCTGTTGCGGCCACAGCTGCTCTTTGACCTGCTTGTCTGACATGCTGTTGCATGCTAGCAACAACATGTTGTACATTTGGATTTTGCCAACTGTGGTACATACTTGAAAAATGAAGACAATTCCATCCGTATAAGGAGTGTATATGAGATGTGACTTGTCCCTGAGCATTCACAGCAGTGCTTTCATTCACAGTAGCCTTCATTGCAAGCTGTTTGAGATGATCAGCCACAGCATGATCCTTGCAATTGTCCATGGTGAGATCAAATTCTAAATTCAATGGACTTTGGTTTGTGGCCGGGGTATCCAAGGATCAATCTTCCAAAGGTTGCAAATGGCAGTCAATGCTTGGTGCCTCATTGTGTCATCAAAACTACATTCTCCACCATGCAAATACGCCTGGTAGAAGTATGTGTGATTCATCCACAATGCTGCTTGAATCTCCTGGCATCATGTCACGTTTGTCCTTCTAGTCTCCTGATTGGGGTTTTCATTCAGCCAAGACCCATATTTTGCCACTCCTTGGGCTGTGTAGAGGTTGAACTTTGGTATGTACTCACTTATTTCCATCATGTGTTCTACAGGACAGCACAGAAGGGCACACTCTTCATTTCATTTCTGATGTTCATAGAAAAGTGACTAGTATTTGAGGGTGGAAAATTACAGACAAATTGAATGTTGCCTTTCCAGTTTGGGATAACAACCTCATTTGACAAGGTTTGACAGCAAAAACATGTGAGTGGCCGGGCCCCACTCATTACAACCCATTTTAAAAAGCAGTACATGTGAAGGGGAGAATCACAACATAGTGCCTGAACAAAGGGGTGTCTTTGTTGACTGCATGGGAACAGACACAGTCCCCATTCAAAATAACATTGCAGTTGCCAGAGAAGTAACACACAAAGTGCATGTACATCTTGGAATGCATTGAAATGGTGATGTCTTGCAGTCCTGGACAATTATCCATACCCCTCCATGCTAAATTGTGTCTGTCTATGATTATGCCTTCATTTTCAATGAGTCCATGTAACATGTATCAAACACACCTGCATAGGATGCAATGATACTCCACAGGAAATGACAACAGATCAAAATTGAAATACCCTTCACATTGTTGTACCTCATGTACATTTACCTGATGATCAATTCCAAACTCAGAGGCCCACAAGCAGTCTGTTACGTCCAACTTATAGATGGATGCAAACTATAGTTCATGTTTTCTACAAAAATCAAACAAGTTATAGTTAAAGTGTGAAAGGATCTACACAATTTGTATCACATTTAAAGTTCAAAGTACTTAGTGGCTAACTTTCTATATATATTATCTTGTCCTGAAGTTTCATCCAGCTTGTAATCATGCCTTATGAACTTGACTCCACTCTGAGTGTCAACTTTTATGTTACCCCCTTTTTACGTTGAATAGTATTCCTGCTCATCATTGCAAAGGTCCCCTTTTTCTCACTGTTGTCTCTGCTACAGTTTGGTTGTTTGATTTCTATCTTGATCGCTGAAACCATGAAGTTTTTGTCCTCTGCCACCCGCACACTCAGCTGTACATTCTTTTCTCATATTCCTGATGATGACGGATTCACTGTGGACTTCACCACTCATCCCATCACTGATTCTTTCCATTGCTGCAATCACAGTGCTGATATGTTACCTCACACAACTATCTTTGATTCCACATTGTATATCATTGCCGATCACAATGACAAATCTATTTGCTCTTATCACTTCCGTGACGAATTCCAAGTCAACCTTGTGGATTGTTGATGCAATCCAAAAATGAATCTATTCATTGTAACCATGAAATGGTTGCTTGTGGTGAAGGATCGTTTAATGGGTCTGACTTCTCTTGCTGAAACCCCAAAGAAACAACCTCGGTTCATGGCACACAAGCTGTGTGTTATGTTCGGGTTGTGTGGGTATCCTTCCATCCTTCACACAGATAATGGAACTGAATTCTTATCCAAGGAAATAGTCTCTGCTGTGAAAAAGTTAAGCAAGGCATGATCCAGTTGATCACATGCATAAAGGGGTACTGATTTAATTGTGGATTAGTTGACAGATGGTAGGTCAGCAAGACCTGCAACTTACGGACAAATTGCTCAACTATCGACTAAGTATTGACCCTGTCAATCAGTTATCGATGGGATTAAAAAGGGTTGATACTATTGATGGGTGTGTCAATAGTACCGACTTGTGTCAACAAAAATGTCGACACGAGGTTGATCTATTGACTTTTTTGCTTTTTGTTTTTTGATACAATTGACTGGGTGTGTTGATATTATTGATTCCCTATTATTGACCAAACATCTATTAACTATTGACCAACTATTGATATTGACAAAATATCTATGAACTATCAACCAACTATTGAATACCAGTTTAACTGTAGTATGGTATTGCATTGTATTGGACTGTTGCAATACATCAATCTACGTAAAATAACATAACAGATTCTACGTAACATTAAAAAATTGTCACTGCCGCCATGTCTGCAGCCATGTCTGCTGCCATCACTGCTGCTGTCACTGCCACTGTCACTACCACGTCACTGCCACCATTGCTGCCGCCATTTCGGCCACCTCTGCCACCATCTCTGCCACCATCTCTGCCACCATCTCTGCCACCATCTCTGCC
>JALLPD010000826.1:0-14116 GCA_036940065.1 Cyclotella cf. meneghiniana
ATCATTTTGGTGCTTCTGCTGTTTATCTGCCCGCAAGAAATACAAACAAAAGTTGCCCTCTTCTTTTATTTGTGCAACATGAGCAGACAACATGGAAAATGCTGCTCTGTCTTTCTGGAGAAGCAACCCACAATGCCGCTATTAATCCCACATTCTTACTAGAATGTTGCTACAGGTTTTACATGTCATTTTTTGGAGAAGCTCAAATATCTTCTTTCTCTCACTCATGCACATAACATGCAAAGTCATGCTCATGCAAGTAAAATCATCACAATGCCTAAAAAGATATTGTGATGCAAAAAATTATCAGTTTTTCAAGGTGTTGCAAGAAAAACGATCTTAACACATGGAATTTAATCTTCAGTAGGAGAAAAATCATTAGGAATGCCAACAAAAGCAACCCTGATATTATGACCATGATGCAATTAACATGATGTTGATGTAACCCCCATGTATACAAACTCCCCCCATGCAGGCAAACTCATCCCAGGTGCAAGCAAAATCATTTCCTATGCAAACAAAACCAATCTTATGCAAGAAAATTAATCCTGAATGCAAGCAAAAACATTTCCTATGCAAGAAAAACCAATCCCAATGCTAGATTTTTCATCCTCGATGCAAGAAAAATCATCCCTGGTGGGAACAAAATCATCCTAGATGCAAGCAAAATAATATCTGACATGATCAAAGTCATAACTATTGGACGGAAAATAATATTTGATGCAGGCAAAATCCTACCCAATGCAAACAAAATCATCCACAATGTGGGCAAAAATCATCACCAATGCAAGCAAAACAGTATCTGATGCAGGCAAAATTATCCCCGATGTAAGCAAAATTGTATCCAATGCAAACAAAGTCATTCAGATGCAGTCAAATCATACCTGATACAAGCAAAATCATCCCCACTGCAGGCGAAATCATACCCAATGCAACAAAATCATATCTGATGTGATCATATCATACTTGAGGAGCAAAATCATACCCCATGCAATCAAACCATCGCAAATGCAAGCAAAATCACATTATTTTGATACCATCTGGATTGGCTTTGAATGCATCGGGGATAATTTGGCTTGTGCCTGGATTGATTTTGCTTGTGTACAGTTTGGAATATCAGGATGGTTTTGCTCTTGTCTGGGTTGAGATGATTTGGTTCAAGTTGGATGACTTTGCTTGCTTCAGCAATGATTTTGATTGCTTTGGTAATAATTTTGCTCCCACAACATAATCATTGACATTTGGCCTGGGAGCAATCCTTAATCATGGTGAGGACAGAAATTGATGTGGAACTGATGCAGCTGATGTGGCAAAGCTGAGATGTGACAATTTTATCTTTCAAAATGAACCTTGTAGAAATTGAATTTAGATCTAGTACATTCTCTAAATATCAGAGTTAAATATAGTGAATAAGCCATAGTACCATTTCTTGTGATAAAAGCCACATTATTCCTCCCACAATTTTTGCATGAATTGGTCATCTACAAGGGCATTGATAATGCTTCCCATCATTGGCAACACAATCTTTTTTGCCTATAGTTGAAGTTGTAGTTGGACAACTATAGTTGTGATTTAATTCCTATACCTCATCTATAGGCACCAATACCTACAGTTATAGTTGGGCCCACAAAACTATAACAACACCTACTTTTTTGGTGACAGTGTGCCATTGAATGATGCTGTGGGCCAGCATCAGCATGGCTAGCTTCTGGCTGTCTGGCCATGGCTAAGCGCACTGTTACATCACTCCTTCAAGCTATGTTGTACTTCCCTTCCATTTTTGATTCTTCACCCTTCTCACTTCTGCATGTCAGTTCTACCAACTTCTTGAGCACTTTACACCTAACCAGCACCATCTCTATCAAAAACTCTGCCAAATCAGGCATACACATACAATAAAGAAGACGAGATCCAGCAAGAAAAAAGAGATTTTGAAAGAAAAAAGTGCCTGTACTAACTTACCGGTTAGCTTTGGCCACCTTTCCGGTTAGTGTTGTGCCAAAAAGCCCTTTCCCTTACCCACCTTGCCTGGCTCCGGTGGGCTGACTACATCTTCTTCATTATCATACTCAATGTGAGGGAGAAAACAAGGTGGAGAGTTATGAATCTATCATCATTCATTGCTGCAGATGCATCAATTTTTGATGGGGACTCACCTACTTACCTTGTGTGCTTCACTCCTTCAGCATCAGTATGAAGCTCTGCACTATAACACTCTCCAGACACAGTGACCACTTTGAAGATCTAAAACTGTACAAATGCTTAAGTGTCAGGGTAGTTCTAGGAGGATAACGAATTTCTGGTGAAGGAGCACAAGTTTTCCAATTCCAGTCTGATGGTGGAAAAATCAACACCATCCAAATTTTATGAAATTTCTACATGCCCAAACTCAAGCCACCCCTTTTATGTTCACTTCATTGGGATAAGATGACCAAGGGCATCTTTTCTATCAAGTTTGGAGTAAAACTAGAGGCAGATGAAAAAAGATGTACTCTGCTGTTGTGACAGCAGACAAGACAGAAAAGGATCCACCATTATCCACTTATAAGATTTTCAATATTTTGACATCCGCAGGAACCATCCAATATCAAGCTTTCAAAACCACTTTCATGGCTTGTGATGCCTCCCATCTCAAACACCAAATTTATGTAAACCTTGACTTTCATCACCTACAAATTGTACATGATCCTGCTGAATTCATTGATGAAGAGCACCTTCTTTGATGTGACAGCAGTCCAAATGAGGGAGATGGTGAGATAGGGGAGACATTGTTTGATGATGCAGCAATTGCAGAAACAAGGAGCACAACAGTATCAAAACTCCATCATCATTATCATCAACAACAATAATGACAAGATTTGACCACTTACCTTCTCCCCAATTCTATCACTTAATAAGGCTGAAATTTTGGAATCAAGCTCCCAAGTTGATGACAACTAAACAGAAACTCATGCAATTACACTGTCAACTTGATCACTTCCCATTAACTCAATTAAAAGATTGGCAAAGAATGAGGAGATACTGAAAAATCAACATGACAATGTCATGATGTGTTGGTTGCCCTTTTGGAACCATGACAAAAGTGCCTTTCTATACCAAATGCGGCAAATCTAGTCATCCTGTGTTCAAAAAAATAAGACAAGGACAAGTTGTGTCAGTAGAAACAATGATCTCAACACAGCTAGGATTCGTCACTCAACTAAAAGAAAACCTCACCAATCAATTATATTAGGCAGTGACTGTCTTTGTAGACAATTTTAAGACCTCTACTGTATCCAGACAATGACAACCACCTACAGCAAGAAAACTGAGCAATTTCTGCCAACCATTTTATCAACATTGAACACTACCATACAATGACCACTTTGCTGACAATGTCTCCTTTCACTCTGCCTGGCAACAATTACTTACATATTGTGGCATAAACATGCACCTCTGAAATGGTGTGGCTGAAAGAGTGATCCACAACATCACCAAAATTGAAAAAAAACAATTGTTGCATGCCTTGGTTGGCCATTGCAGTGGAACCCTTGTGATGTCCAAATGCACTGCATTATGCAGTGCATTCTTGTAACACAGTTCCCTCTCTACAAGATGGTGTTTCATTATTAGATCTTCTCTTCTCAGGCACTTGACCAGGCTTCCACATGAAGATCAAGATACCTTAACATTCACAGTCTTCACCCAACCAAATTTTTTAGTGGTGGGCGCAGAAGTATTTCAAGGTGGTATGCAAGAACACTCCTACCATTTAACTCAAGCCCAGGCCATTTCATGTAAGGAATGTGTATCTAGTACTAAACCTCATGACTGGTTTGGAATCCCCACAATATCACTGCCATTTTGATGATTTCTTCAAAACAACACACCACAACAAGCCTGATGTTGTGAGGTCAACCATATGTAAGCAGATGGCAGGATTGCACAGAGCAAATGGGACTCCATCTGCCATGGAGCTTCAAAAACCATCACTGATGCTAACTCTTTAGTGATTTCTACCAAACAAGGGAAACTGCACAGAACAATGGCATCAAATTCATGGAAGATTTTGAGCCTGATATGAAGTCAATTATTTTGCATACACACCAAAATATCCCACAAAGAGTTCTGAGGGAGAAAATCTTACCAGTCAGGAGCTTTCAAATTCCAGTATGAGCTCATGTGAGAGACAGCAGAAGATGTCAAGGGCAATGACCAAGGCCATTCCAGAACGGGACTTTTATGGCAATTGAATCATGTACTACATGGCTGCCCAAGACATTGCTGATAGACAAACCAAAGCAGATCTCTTTCATGAATATCATTTGCATTTTATGTACAGATGATGGGTGACATTGTGTACTTCACTCAAGCCAAAAGCCAGTCTTCTGCACAAGATTATGTATAAGCAAGTGTGAAAGGAGTTAAATCACACATGAAGAATAATCACTGTGTCCTTGTGAAAGAGAGGATGTCCTGCCAGACACAGACATCCTTTCAGCAGTATGGGACATATATTACAAGAGAAATCTCATGACCAATGAGATAAAGAGTCACAAACTAGATTGAACATGCATGATGGCAAACAAGCATACATTGCAAAATGTATTGAAACATTTTCACCAGTTGTGACATGGTTTGCTATGGAATTTGAGATAGTGCTAGCAATCATTCTAGCATGGACAATGCATCAGATTGCTTTTATTGAAGTTTATGCCCAAGCTCCTTTCAATTGTGATATACATATGTGTTATCTCCTGGTGTTGAGAAAAAACATCAAAACTTGAAGGACTATGTTCTTAATATCTTGCAGACTTGTACTACCAAAAACAAGTGGATGCATTTCAAATCAGTATATGGTAGATAAGTTACAGGACATTGGTTTCCAACATTCTCAAAGCAATGAATGTGCTTTCTTCTGTGATGATATCAATATTGCCTCCTAGATCAAGCCAGGCCCAGCGAAGTACACTTCAGCTGCATGCCTTCATGATTAAACAACACAAAAAGGGAACTTTGCTATCACTCAGCTCTGGTAGAGTTAAACTAACTAGGCCAAACTATTACGTCTGGCATTCTTTATGCAGTTCACCAACTTTCCAAGTACTTTGCTCTCCTTTGTCTAGATCATGTATACACACTGTTCAATACTTGACAGCCACACATCCCATCTATCCTCACTTTAAATTGGATGTTTCCAAGGGCTTTTATTGCTACTGCAACATGGACTTACAGGAAATTTGAGCAAGGATCTAACAGCAACTAAGCTTAGCAGTGCCAAATCTAGAAGCAGATTGTTAGTATTCTACACAGCTACACAATCATTTAGGCCTCCAAATTGCTGTCATAAGGTGCACTTTCTATCCCTGAAGTGGAGTACATAGCCTCATGTCTATGACTTTTCATTATGCCATTACCCCCATAGAATGCATAAAGGATATCAGGGAACAATAATTTGAAATCAACAATATTCATCTCTTCATGTCTTGCAAGGTTATTAGAAACCATCAGTATTGTTGAACTTGTCACACTTCCAACACTTCCAAGACTCCATCCATGCACCAAATATATCAATATGAAAGGCTTGATCAAAATCTAGCAAAGACCAGATTGCTGACAGGCTCATCAAGACCTTAGCACATCACTACAGGAGAATGTGGGGGCAGTATCTTCCTGTGCCTTTCACAATAATCATAGTGTGGGAGTGTTCGATTTTTAAGCATGCACTGGCATCTTTTATGTATGCTACAAATATATTTACATGTATATGACACTTATATTCAGGCAATATTGGAGTTTTCCTGAAATTCTCTACTTATCACTGGATATCTATAGAATCAATTTTATCTCACAAGACTAAACTCAGAAACATTAAGAATCTCTTGGAGTCATTTGGGCAAAAAAGAGCTCCACAGAGTCATGACATCTGCAAAGTACTTTTTTACTATTATCCAAATCAAATTGTTTTCATTCACAATCTGACAGCTTACAATGTTTCAAAACTTGAACTATAGCTTCAAAATCTTTATATTTACTGCCTATACTAGGGGATGCCTTACGAAGCCATTTAGCACCTACAATCTTGAGGAAAGCATCCCCCTTCCCTCCTGTGGCATGCATATGGAACATCCTGGCTGTCCCCCACAGTATGTGTGCATCATACTCCAACCCTTCCTTTCATTGAGTATTGCATGTAGTGCCCACCTTCCCAAAGCATGCATGTGGTGCATCCTGGACAGCCACCTGTGGTGCTCCCAGGTTGTGTGTGGGACAACCCCATTGACAACTTGTGATGTGTTTGTGGGTGTGTGCATCAGGTCCCAGTCTTCCCCCTTCAGCATGCATGCAGCACATCTCAGCCAGCCCCCCCCCCCTCATACACACACATGGTGTTCCCACCATGCATGTTGGGCATCATGGCCAGCCTGATGGGGTGCTCCCCTCATGCATGTGGGGCATTCTCACCAGTAGTCTGCTGTGTGTGTGCAGGGTATCTTTGCCAGCCACCTACAGTGCACACGATGTGCATGCAGGGTGTACCTGATACTCACCCATGACATGCATGCAGGGTGTATATGCCAGCCACACTCTGCATGTATGCAGGGCATCATCACAATTAACCCTCACCTCACTGTTAATGTGGTGCATCCACATCAATCACCCATGGCATATGTGTAGAGTGTTCCCACCACCAACCATGGTGTGCATGCTGGGAATCTCTGCCAGCCACCCGCAGCATGCATCTTGAAAATAATACTCACAATGAAAATGCTCAATGAACTTGTGGTAATTTGGTCTATAATGGATTGATACAAATTCATTCGTTTGGATTTGTTTGATTGAATGTATAAACACATTGTCTGTTTATAGTCTCTCAAGAGAAATAAGCACAACTTTGAAATCCGGGTGTTTATGTGCCTAGTACAGTTTCATTCTTTTTATGCATCAATAAACAAAGTAATGTTAATATCTATGATACTTGAGAATCTATTTTCTGACTTTCTCTTCTCATCAATTTTTGAAACTTGATCTTTTAGTAGACTTGGTTTTTTATACAATCAATCCTTGTTCACATGACTTTGTTGTCAGTAAAAACTGATTACTGATCATTTACACATATTTGAACATGGAAATTTATTTTTAGGTAAATCACTCAACATGATTGTCCAGGTTTTTTAAGATTATCCAGGTTATGTAACAAAGATCAACACACCTTATGTCAATCAAGGCATGCCAATGATGGATCACAAAGACACTATACAAGAAACAAAGGGACAATAGAAAAAGAATGTAAGAGATTAAAGCATGGAAATGGTTCACCCAGTGATGATACATATATGCTTTCCAAGTTCCAATGACAATTCTTGATGACATGAAGTGATGAATATTTGTTTAGGTTGTCATAACACAGACTGAGTGACAGGAAGAAAACGGGCTTTATATGTGAGTGCATCATCTGTATCATTGACAGCCTTTATATTATTCAACATGAGTTAGTTGGAGAGAAATGTACGTGCTTGATCAAGATAATTTTTGTATGAAATTCCCCCGCTATATTCCTTGCTGGGATGATTATGGCTATTGGTGTTATTGTGGAATAAGTTGTACCCATTATATAAATCCAAAGAGGCATGGATACATGAAAATGAATTCATGTCACAGCATCTACAGATATGGATGTCCAAACAATTAACAACATGTATATTTGGATTTGGGGGAATTTCACAATGACAACATGATACTTTTGGGACAGTAATGAAATCAGTAAGATAATTCAAGGGGAAATGGAGAAGGAAGAGGATGACAATCAAATTTGGATGAGAGGAGAGAATCAACATTTTGCAAAGTAGGTCATTGTACAAGAAGGGCACAAAGAAATCTTCCACACCACCAAAAGGCATGCATGAGAGTCTTCTGTGCCCCCCATGGCCAGTGTATGAGACTTCCATATCATCCATGACATGTACAACAGACTCCAATGCCACCCATGGCATGCAAGACAACTTTCATGACACAAATTGCATGAGTGGGAGATTTCAATCCCATGACAGTGGGTGTGATGAGACTTCAGTGGCCCATGGCTATGGCTTGCATGCCAGTGACCCACAGCTTGTGTGGGGGGGTGTCCCTGCCAGTGACCCATGGTGTATGTGGGGAGCATCCCTAGCAGTGATCATGGTATTGGTGCATGGCATGCTTGCCACAGAGCTGTGGCATGTATGTGGGGCATCCCTGTCAGCAACCTGCAGGGTACATTGAGGGGTGTCTCCATCAGCAACAGGTGACATAAGTCCCTGGTGATCAACACAGTTCCCAGTAATCATGAGAAGGGTGATGATTATAAGTTGGCATTTAAGCAAGCTTGAAATCACAGACTGGGTGAAGAGTCATGGATGATAACATTATCCAAAGTAGATATTGTCATGGTTGATTCCTATTTTTTGGATGCATGAATCTCATATTGTGAGCCAGACAAAACAGATCAAAAGAAGCTAGCAATGTTAAGTATTTCATGATGTTGTACCAATGCAATGCCATGACATTTTCAGGAATGACAGTATAAACATTTCATATGTCCCACTTTGAAATACAAAAAATTCATCCTGTTGTTTCAGTTGCATTTTTGGACATTGGTGATAGGCGCAAAATTGGCATCAGCTGTCAAAAGACACAAGGAGACAAGATGAAGAAAACACAAAAGATGTTTTTTTACTAACCTGGGTAAGAATTCTCATTGCACCCCCTACCTTTAAGTCTCATTGCACCCCCAATTTTAAGCAATCAAATAATGGAAATGGTTCACCCAGTGATGATACAAATATGCTTTCCAAGTTCCAATGACAATTCTTGGTGACATGAAGTGATGAATATTTGTTTAGGTTGTCATAACACAGACTGAGTGACAGGAAGAAAACGGGCTTTATATGTGAGTGCATCATCTGTATCATTGACAGCCTTTATATTATTCAACATGAGTTAGTTGGAGAGAAATGTACGTGCTTGATCAAGATAATTTTTGTATGAAATTCCCCCGCTATATTCCTTGCTGGGATGATTATGGCTATTGGTGTTATTGTGGAATAAGTTGTACCCATTATATAAATCCAAAGAGGCATGGATACATGAAAATGAATTCATGTCACAGCATCTACAGATATGGATGTCCAAACAATTAACAACATGTATATTTGGATTTGGGGGAATTTCACAATGACAACATGATACTTTTGGGACAGTAATGAAATCAGTAAGATAATTCAAGGGGAAATGGAGAAGGAAGAGGATGACAATCAAATTTGGATGAGAGGAGAGAATCAACATTTTGCAAAGTAGGTCATTGTACAAGAAGGGCACAAAGAAATCTTCCACACCACCAAAAGGCATGCATGAGAGTCTTCTGTGCCCCCCATGGCCAGTGTATGAGACTTCCATATCATCCATGACATGTACAACAGACTCCAATGCCACCCATGGCATGCAAGACAACTTTCATGACACAAATTGCATGAGTGGGAGATTTCAATTCCACCCACAGTAGGTGTGATGAGACTTCAATGGCCCATGGCTATGGTGTGCACGCCAGTGATCAGCAGCATGTGTGCTGGATGTCCCTGCCAGTGACTCATGGCATAATTGGGTGAAGTATCCCCACCAGTGACCTGCAGTGTATGTGTTGGGCCTTCCTGCTCAATGCATTGCCTGCATGAGATCTCTGTCAGCATTCCAAAATATGCTTTTGTGTATATCCCCACCAGTATCAAATAGCAATATTCCTTTATGATGGAAGCTTCAGTGATGAAGGGATGATGATCTATCCAGAGGGTAATGAGTTGGTATTGAAGGAAGAGATGGTTAATAGACTCATTTGTCTCTGGTTACAACATTTTCTTGGGGAACAAGCTCTTTTCCTTCACTATGAGATAGTGGGAGCTGCACTCTTCCCTTTGGTGAGTCCTAGAGTTTTATGTCTTTTGATACTTAATAGAAAACTCATATCTCTTGATTTCCCCAGACCAATCATGACGCAATAGTCAATCTAGCCATGCACAAATCATTGTATTGATTTTCAGACAAAATGTTGTGGTGTGATTTTCAACCCCCAGTCAACATCATTTGAAAATGTACTTGTTGGAGTACACAGTGAACTCTAGTTATACAAACATGGGCTTAGCATTAATGAATGATGAGGAAATCAAAGTGGGGATCATATCCTGAGTTTTATAGCAAATTCAACGTGTGATGGACTGCCTTCTTCGCATTGATTTAAGAAAAAGGTTTTTTTTTAAAATGACTGTGATCCAACTGTGTTTATGTATGTGATGCTCTAAAATATGGCTCCAAGTGGTGCTATCTAGATGCAAATGATTATTTTTGTTTCAGTTGACAAGCAAGGCTCTCAGGTCTTCAGCCAACTTTCAGTCCTCTCAAACCTTGTATGCATACTGCATCATGTGTGTGAGGCCTCCAGGCCACTTGTGGTGTGTCTGCAAAGCATTGTATACACATGATAGAAGGGGGTGTATTAGTGATAATATCAAAATCAAATATGCGTGTATTCTCATGAAACTTGGGGATCTTATTGGAATAGCTTTCAATAAGCTGCATCTAATTTTTCATTCCAAAATCTTTATAAAAAATTTTCTTGACTAGTGACTGGACTAGTGTCTTACTAGGAATAACTGTGTCGGGTACAAATATATTTATTTTTAGGCTTTAGACCTATCTGCAGACTATACACTAGTTCATAAACAATATGCAAAACATTATTACTGTATAACACAAAAGAAACTTACCATTTTTGGAATTTTCTTGAGAGTTGGGTGCTCTGACTAATGACTGGACTATTGACATTTGTCTGCACACCTAAAACTAGTTCAGTTCAAAATCCATTTCAATATCACACCAAAACAATAGGTACATGTCTCAAAGAATGCTCCGTCCATTCTATTTTTGTTGGATTTAGGATTCTGTCTTGACAACAACATCTTTTAATAGGTTGTTGATGAAATTACTGCATTAAATTAACTTTCTTTCTTTTCATGTCACATTAACAACAATCAAAATCAATTTAATATCACCATTTCACCAGTCCGCATATTTCCTCCCATCTGAATCAGCATACTTGAACTACAACCAGTTTTTGATAGATTGTACACAATATATTTGCAGGTACTTGGCCTTGCTCAGTTCAAATGACATGCATGGATTGCCATACAAGACTTAATGTAGGCTTAACCAATCTCAAATCAACCCAAATCAATTTGCCAGTTTTAAGCCAAACAAATCTGTTGTTCACAGCCATATTACTTGACAGGAAAATGACCACATAAATACCAAAAAGCAACTTCAATTGCTACCAAAAGGTACTCTTCAAGTACCAGAACAACAGATCAATTTTCCAGTCATATACAATATTCCCATATAGCTTACAAAAGGAACCATAATTATGGTTATGTTCAAACTGGAGCCTCTGGAAAATCAACCTCATAATACTGTAGATAGTACTTGAATAGTTAAGTTTAATCCTGAATTTTTAAGAGCTGAATTTGTCATAAAATTCTAGAAAAATTGATGCAAATAACTCAACAAGGACACAGAATCCTTTCAAGTCCGAATGTCTATTTTTGTCCTTTCAAATTGGGAATTCAAAGAATCTAAAAGTAATGGTCACTTCATTAAACTCTTGAAATTATTCTAATTACGATCAAAGAAATATCTCAATCTAATATTGACACTCAATCTGAAAAGGTAAAAACTTTCTTTGCTTTTATCACATGTGACTTCAACCTTTAGTCCATTCTCAAAGCATTTGTTAATGTCATCAGCAGCAACCTTTTCCCCAGCATTCATCAATTTTGTTCATTATATATTGAGCAGCATAATATAATGAACAATGGATCCAAATAATTAAAATTATTTGAATTGCAATCAGTAAGAGCCACCTCCAATTATTTACTTGGGCGCCCTCTCCCAAGGCGGGGCTTGATTTCACCCAATTTTTGTTTGTGGCTGCATCAGGAAAGATGACAAGAAAACCATGAGTATTTTGTGAATTTTTTGGTGAAAATATGCAAAATATTATGAAAACAGATTGCTTATGACAACAAAACACTCTCCCTGCCATTACCTACAATAGGGGTGGAGGGAGCCCCCAGAGGTGGTAGGGTCAAAATGAACATGTTTGTCTTCCCATGGCAAATTTAGGACAGGAAAAAGTAATCTAAATTGGTCAGCAATCAGTGATTGCGATCTGGAAGTCAACTGAAAATAAAAGCCATACTCATACACAAAACGTACTTTAGTATGTACCAATGCAACCCCAAATAAAAGCTGGGATCTGTACTGACATGATTATCCCAGCCCAGAATGATGTGAAACCATATACCACCATGACTCCGAATTGTCAACAAATGGCCAAACAATTATATTGACACTTAGGGCAACATCAAATATAAATATTAGTAAAGCCACACAGCATAGAAGGAAGGTTGGCATGCTAATGAAAGGTGGATAAGACTGTTTCCTTATTGAAGATACACTAATTCTGTTATAGAAGGATGTGTTTCTAAATATGAAGAAAGGGGGCATAGTAGACTCCATTGTCTCTGGTTACAACATATTCTTGGGGAACAAGCTCTTTTTCCTCACTATCAGATAATGGGAACTGTAAGTTTCCCTTTAGTGAGGCAAAAAAATATGGCTTATGAATCTAAACAAAAAACTCACATCTGATTTCTCCAGACCAAATCATTTGTATTGATTTTTGGAAAAAATAATCTGGTTCATTTCATGGGTGTCATTTTAATTCCCCAGTCATCACTCCTTGAAACTGGACTTGTTACACAGTTAACTAAATTTATACAAAAGTGAGATAAGCAGCATGAGAAAATTAAAGTGGGGATCATTATGAATTTTAGAGCATATCAAAGTGTGATAGATTAAAGAACAAGATTTTATTTAAAAGGTTCAACTATGTTATGTATGTAATAATCTAAGATATGTCTCTACGTGGTGCAATCTAGAGGCACAGGATGATTTTTGGTTTCAGTGGACAAGCACGAGCCACAGATGTTCAGCCAGCTTTCAGCCCTATTCAACCTTGTATGCATACTGCAGCATGTGTAGGAGGCCTCCAGGCCACCTGCGGTGTGTCTGCAAAGCCTTGTACACCTATGACAGATGGAACCTGTACTGAAATGATCATCCCAGCCCAAAATGATCTCATATCCTATGCCACCAAGACTCTGAATTCTCATAGAATTGTCAAACAATGATAATGACACTTATGGCAACATCAAATAATGACATTGATCAAGCCAAACAGCTTGAAAGAAAGGCTGTCATGCTAATGAAAGGTGGATAAGACTGTTTCCTTATTGAAGATATACTAATGCTGTTACAGAAGGATGTGTTCTGAATATGTGGGGGTGAGTAGACTCAATTGTCTCTGGTTACAACATATTCTTGGGGAACAAGCTCTTTTCTCTCACTATCAGATGATGGGAAGTGTAAGTTTCCCTTTAGTGAGTCCAAAGAAATTATTGCTTATGATTCTACATAAAATATCATATCTCCTGATTTTTCCTAGACCACAGATAAACCACAGTAAATCTAGTCATGCACAAATCATGTTTTGATTTTTGGAAAAAATGTTGTGGTATCATTTTCGACCCCCAGTCATCACTCTTTGAAACTGGACTTGTTGGAGTACACAGTGAACTCAATATATACAAAAGTGAGATAAGCAACAATGAAGGATGAGAAAATTAAAGTGGGGATCATTATGAATTTTAGATAATATCAAAGTGTGATAGATTAAAGAACAAGATTTTATTATTTAAAAATGACTGTGGTCCAATTTTGTTATGTATGTAATAATCTAAGATATGTCTCCAAGTGGTGCAATCTAGCGGCATAGGATGATTTTTGGTTTCAGTGGACAAGCAAGAGCCACAGATGTTCAGCCAGCTTTCGGCCCTATTCAACTGTGTATGCATACTGCAGCATGTGTGGGAGGCCTCCAGGCCACCTGTGGTGTGTCTGCAAAGCCTTGTACACCTATGACAGATGGAACCTGTACTAAAATGATCATCCCAGCCCAAAATGATCTCATATCCTATGCCACCAAGACTCTGAA
>JALLPD010000827.1:0-14121 GCA_036940065.1 Cyclotella cf. meneghiniana
GTCTGAAGCATAAGCCAACCAGTGTCAAGAACCCACAAGCAAATGCAATACTCAAATGGGTGCATCAAACAATCATAGCAATGCTCAGCACAGCCAAAATTGACATGGCCGATAACCCCTGAGAGTGATATTGCTTACTTTCTCACCAATGCAGCATGGGCTGTTCACTCTACCTATCACACAGTTCTCAAAACCTCAAAAGGTGGAGTGATTTTTGGAAGGAACATGTT
This sequence comes from Cyclotella cf. meneghiniana, assembly GCA_036940065.1. Taxonomy (NCBI): domain Eukaryota; phylum Bacillariophyta; class Thalassiosirophyceae; order Thalassiosirales; family Thalassiosiraceae; genus Cyclotella; species Cyclotella cf. meneghiniana. Next base: position 231 of record JALLPD010000827.1, read on the forward strand.
GTGAGACAAAAACACAGCACAGGAAAAGAATGCCCATATGAACTGGGATTATCAACCCAGTGACAAAGTACTGCTGCAAAAAGATGGTCCTCTGCAAAGCTGAAAGCCAGCATGAATGTGACCCTTGGACCATCACATCAGTTATACAAGTGACACCATAAGGGTTCAACATGGAATGAAATCTGAATAATTTAATATTGGGAGAGTTAAATCATTTTTTGACTAAATCTGGACACACATTGTGCATTACTCCCCCTCTCTCAACATAACACATATGCTTTGTCATATGCACACCTTTCTTTCCTGCCTGAGGTTGTCTTTATGCAGGATGTTTGTATTTTTCATGTGCATTGACACCTTATCACTCTATTCATGGGGGCAAGTGACATGAGCCAAGGGTGATCTCAAGATCTCTAGTCCATTATTGTGCCCCATATCAAGACACAATGACAATACTTGCTAACAGAGGAAGTAGAAAGATCACAAAATATTAGTTTCTGGGAAACTAATATACAACTCCACATACCTGTCCAGTATGCCAGTCAGAAATAAATATCCAAAGATATCTTCTTTCTCAGCAACTTTCTCTGGGAACACAAATCCACTGTAAGTTGTGGCAGTTGCAGAAAGAATCCAGTCTTGCAACTGCCTCAACTTACAGCCAATCTCTGTGAGAGTTGGTCTTGAATTCTGTGAAAATCAATTATCATGTAAAAAGCATGAGGACTGGCAATTGGCAGTTCTCATATCAAAACAGCTTTAAATGGCTAAAAAAATAACTTCCAATTATTTGGAATATCTCTCCTATTTCCTACGGATAAGACTTTACCTAACTTTTGGCTTAGGTCAGGAGCACTCCTGAAGAAAATAGCAACAGTTGTTTGCATTGCATGCATTGCCATAGCCAATGCATTATCAATTATGTCTCTAACAGAGGCCATATTTTGCAGGAGATTGGTATGCACTAGGGTTTGTAGTACATTACTAACTGTTTGGTGCATCTGTTCACAGATTGCATTTTATTGAGGATTTTTGCTTGCCAAGCACACATCCTTGATGGTAAATAGTTCTAAGAGCCATTGGAAGGAACTGATTATGAACTTTTCTCCCTTGCCATGTGCACAACATCTGGTTGGGAATAACGGAAAAACTTACATGGTGTGAGCTTGTCATTAACATGTGCTGAAGTGTTATTGATTCTGATAAGCGTGACTAGATTTGAGGCAGTGTCAAGGCATTGAACTCTACTTGTCTGCCATTGACCTCGATTGTCCAACTCCAATTAAGTTGTCAGTGACTCCTTCCCATAGTGGGATACACACTTCCCTTTTGGGGAACATATCAAATCCTTGGCCTGGTAGTTTGTACTGTTGATAGTCTTGGCACTTACGGTTGTTGATGTGTTGACGTAGTGTTGTGTGGTGATAACATTGTTTTAACACGTCACAGAACCAATCTTGACTCCCATTACTTGGTGGAACACTTGATGGTGTCTAGTACCATCTCCTCAGGTAAGTCAATTTTCTAATTGTCCTGAGTGGGGTCTTTCTTGTAGCAGATGATGTCATTAACGCTGTCATCTAACTTCAGTTTGATATAGTTATCAGGGTGTTTGTTATGGAGAGCCAGAAATTTCTTGTCCTGCTGTGGCGATTCCCACTGTGCATGTAATTCAAAGGATCATGGTCAGGATGGAAAATCTCTGGGAGGTTGAGGCAGCACTCAATCAACTCTACCAGTTCATCTCATGAAAACTGGAGTATTCCTCCTTGAAGACCCATTCACATTTAAATGGGTTAATAGTGAAGCCATAATTACTTAAGCGGCATAGTATGTTGCCAAGCAATTTGATATGGTAATCCCAAGTTTGGGAGAACGCACCATGAGGAGGAGTTCATCCTCTGTTTGGATGAAGAACACATCTTTGATGGTGTTGAAGTCCATGGAGTTCAGACTGCCAGATGGGCGAAGTGGGATGGAACTTTTCAAACCATTCCAGTCTTTCCTTCTGAGTAATTGAGATTAATTCTGGATTTTGCCAGGAAGTTAGTACCCAGGATGTTGTCATATTTGACATTGTCATTGTCAAAAACAAGACACTTTTGTTCACCAATGCGCCTGTTTTTATCAAACTCAGGCAGCCTCAAGTCTCTGAGGGTTACTACTTCTTGTGTCTGGATCCTTCCAGCAAGAGTGACTAATTGCTTTAGTGACAACCTTTGGAAGTAAGGTGGTTCTTTTGATCAAGGAAACTGTGGAGCCAGAATCAAGTAGGACTTGTAGGAGTCTGCAACTTTTGACAATGCTTATGGTGTCTGCGGTGCCTATTGTAACTGTCCGACTCATTGTTTGGTAAAACAATTTTCAGTCAATGATAATTGTTACAAGGTTGGTCAGCCTCCATTAGAAAGGTCTCAAGTGTTGAGAGGTAGGTAGCATTCCCAGTAGAGGAGAGGAAGTCAACAGAGGAGTTGTCATTGACAAACTTGACAAGGCTAGTTGTAGATGTACAGGTGCTGTTGTTGTACAACGGCGCTTTTGTATTAACGCAAGAGTGTTGAACTATTTTACTGACTACAACAGTATAATTGGCTTGAATTGCATTCAAGTCAGGAGGCAATTCCCAATCAGGGCAGTTGCTAGGCAAAAAAGTTCCTCTACTGGCACTGGCCTTCAGGCTTGATGCTTGACTTTGGGAACCTCTTTTTTCATTGCACCTTTGGAGGCAGGAAGAGTCATGAAAGTGGCATCAACACTGCTGTCATTGGCTGGACAATGTTATCCTTCTTCCTCAGAGTGGGAGTGAGTCTTTTTTTGGAACTGAGGACTGTTGCACCCTTGGTTGGCAATGTGATGATTCTCACCTGACCTGGACCTGCTGCTGGTGTAAGAAGCAGCAGAGGAGGAGCACCTCGAGTTAGAGGAGGCAGAGGAGCTTTGTGGTCAAGGCCTGCTCAATCAAGGGCCTGCATTGACATGCATGGCATGATGGTCTTTTTGATGTCATTGCCAATTGATGGTGACAATCATTCTTTTGATCCAAATAGTGCTGATCATTCTTGCGATCCTTGTGATCGTGATGGTGATTGCTCTTGAGATCTTTGTTGTTGCAATCATTGCAAGCATTGTACTTGTTGCAATCATGGTATTGATTGCAAGCATATCAATCATGATGGCAATGATCACAGCAATCATTGTGTCAATTGTAATGGCATCATTAGTTGCCATGCAAACAATGACAAAATGCACCCTAATTCTTGCGACAATTGCATTGGTATCTTGTCGCTTTTTGCACTCAACTTTTTTGAGCCATGCGTGCATTCTTTCAGGGTGCCATTGATGTGATCAGCATTATGACACTGTTTGAAGAAGCAGACACACATTCTTCTGTTGGAAGCAACTTGTGTGTCTCAATGTACTTCTGCTGATATCAAAATGGAACTGAGAGAAAAATCTGTTTGATTTTTTCTTGGTTGCCAGGCAGAGCCATTGTGAGGCGGAGTAAGCCATCCTTGATGTACATCATCAACTGTACCCAGTGGTGCATGAAGACATGAACCAGAATGAGTGCAAGTTTCTTGACAGTGTGAAACAAGTGGATCAACTAGTTGCTAATGTTGGGAAACCCTGCCAATGACTTTAAGTATTCTTGGATTCACTCAAGAAAGTTCTTGTATGTTTTGTTGTCTTTGGCAGGACAACTTGTCACTATAATGTTGCGCCACTCAGTGAATGCAACTTCTTGAAGGTATTGTTCTAAGAGAGGAAACAGGGTCAGTCCATCCTCTTTCTTGTTTGTGGGTAGGCAATTGCCAACCTGATGCTTGAAATCTGGGAGGGTTGGTGCCAGAAAGAACTCTGGACCAAAGTGGGCCTGGTCGGGTCCTACACTTGCAGAGTACTCCTCACTGTTGGCAGTGAAGGAGATCTTGATACGGTCAGGCCATTTCAACCTGTCCTCAATGGTGAGGTTAGGCAATCCATCTGAACCAAGACAGGTCCACTTGTAGTACCATCCAAACTGGGATGAAGCAACAGCCTTGAGGAGATCAGACATGCTTGTTTTGAGAACAGGACAGTTTCAGTTGGTCAACTGCTTGTTGGACTATAATTATAGTAACCTACAGTCAAGTAGCTTAAACTAATTTGAAAAAGGAAACAATGAAATCAAGATTTTAACGGATTAATTGAAAACTACTGCAAACTATCTTATTGTTCTCCGGTCAGTCAAAGGAGTCTCTATTGACATGCAGTCCACACCACAGCTCTCTCAGAGATGTCTACATAACTCTAAGATTATGACCTTTAAATACCAAAAGTGGATACTTACTACACATGCTCCTCACACACTGCATACACACCAGTCTACAGCATGGCTGCATATAACTTCGACAGGTAACCAGAAAAAGGTACCACTCCAAGTGTGTACTATCATGTAGCCACACATTTAGGCTGAATTGGTGACTTTTAATGACAGGTCTTTATGTAGGACTCATTACTACCTGAGCACTCAACTACTGGACCGTATATAGCCAGAAACTATTGGTTACTAGCCAATTCTAAATTAATAGGTTGTCAGCCCTTTTGATTTCTTACTTCCCCATTTTATACAAAAGGGCCTCTAGGCATGGGTAGGACATGACTGAGCAATATCAGGTTAACATTTGAGTCCCATTGGTCACTCAAGTTTTTATATTTTCCAAATAGAGAGATGATAGTACAGAAGTCCTGACTATGTTCATCAAGTTTGAAGGTATAGTAATGCAAACTAATGTCAAGTTTAATGAAAGCCTGAGAGTTTGCGCAGGGTATCCATCATTATTGGCAATTGATATTTTTTGCCTCTAAGAAATTTATTAATTTAGCATAAGTCACTGGACCATTTTATGTGCCCATCCTCTTTTGGTATGATGAAGGATGGCAAAGTCCATTCACTCTCTGTTGTGGGAGCTAGCAATCCAAGTTCAACAAGGTGATCTAGTTTTGTTTTGAGCATTTTCAGGTGCACACAGGATACTGGGTACGGTTGTTAAAGCACAGGCTTTGTATCAGATAACAATTCTATGCGTACCTTGCAACGTGGACAGATACCAAATGTACCATCAAACATCATGCTGTTTTCTTGCAACACCTTCAGCAAATCTGCCTTTTGGTGGAGGTTAAGATGTGTGAGGTTGTCCACAACATCTTTGATGTCTGCCCACAACCAAAAGTGAGGGTAAAACCCCCACTTCTTGCCTTACACACATCAATTTGCATCCAGCGTAAGTCAACCAGAGTCATCCAAAAACCCAAGTGAATAGAATACTGGTGATCAGCATCCAGCACATCATGGTGATGCTTGTCCTGCTGAACAAGCTACTTGCCTTGTCAGCATCTTCTAATGGCATTGTGTGTTCCTAACAAACACCAATGTAGGATTCACTAAACATGCTTACTATGCAATGCCTACTGCCCAATGTAGTGATACAATACAAAAGATGGGAACTGTGTTTGGCTTTCCTCTCTTGCACACAGACATTAGCAACAGGAGACACCTGGCATCAACAGACCAACCTTGACATATCCTCTCAAAGTCTCAAAGTCATGAGAACATAGGTATTCTATCCACACCAGAATTTGGTCCTTCGGAATGTGATACTTGGCCTATCACTAAATTCATACAATGGCATAATCAGGGTTTCCTATAGAATTGAGTAATTAAAATTATGGCTTAGGAGAGCACAACCAGCATAAGGGTACAGGTCATACTGACACCAAATCTATTGACCCAAGTCTCCTCTCCTCAAATACATATGCTTTAGACTGCACATATAGCACTGTATGTAACAGAGGTCACAAGAAGCTTGCAACTTTTATCCTTGAGAGGGTTTTTTCTGCAAGCTTGGCTAAAAGGGATATTTTTCTTCCCTGAGATATTTCTGCAAGATGGCTGATTCTTCAATCATGGGGGTAAGTGATATGAGTTTAGTAACTAGGTATACCTTATGTTGGTCAAAGACCCACAGTATGCCCATAATCAGGACACAAGCATGTCCACAAAATCAAATTGCACAAACAAAAGAAACGGCCAGATTGAAGATCCATGCTCCAAAGATTGGAGTCAGGATCCAAGCACCACCTCACATACAAGAGCGATGTGAAACCGTACACACCAGATCAGCAGGGAGCATACAAGTATGTACAAGACAGACCATAAGAACATGCTTATCATGTAAACTACATGATAATCCCATGATAACAGACTGGCATCAATTATCATTCTTGACTAGTAAAAAAATCTCATTAAAATTAACTCCCAATCATCCATCACATCTTTTTATCTTCATTTTACTTCATAAACTTTCTACCATAGAACAGCATAGATCACTATTGTACAATAGCTTGCAACTGTGTGATGAGTTTTGCACTCAGCCAGTTGATGAGTGAGTAATACTCAGAAGCCAAGACACAAGTCCTTCAACATGTAGTCATAAAATACTCAGACATGTCACTGAGGACATGTTCCCAGTTGACACAGGTATGTTCTGCTCCTACTGCACAGTTAGTAAAAGTGGCACATTTGATGTGCACTTTGCAAAAGACCTCTAAGTGATGCATACATGTGCAGGTGGCACAAAAAGTAGTTGCACATAATTGCAAGCTAGTAAAAAGAAAATGACCACCAAATGATGCATGCATGCGCATGTGGCAAATTAAAAAGAATGTTCATCAGTACCTCACTTGATATTGCCCTAAGAATTTTTTTAAGAGCAAACAGTGTTAATTCAAAAATTTTAGACTCACACTAATAAGCTGAAATAATTTCCTGATATCCATGATTAAAATGTGTTATTATTACACAGTAATCATTGGAGTTTACTGGTACAATACATAAGGTACATCGCACAAATAAGAGTAATCTATAGGGCCTAAAGGACCCAAAAAATCTTTTCTGAAGCCTAACATGGCAAGAAAGATGAACTCGTGACCACCATGTGGTATTAACCATATCACAATAACTGCACAATCACACTTCAAGTTTGTTTCTGTCCTCAAGATGAACTCGTGACCCCCAAGTGGTGTTTTCCACATCACAATGACTGCACAATTGCACTTCAAGTTTCTGTCCTCAAGATGATTCTGATCCCAATAGACTTTTGCCTTTGTTTCTTCCGATTTTTGTCCCAAGTAGTGCTGCTCAGACATAGACTTGCTAGGTCTCTATGTGAAGTTCAACAGAGTATTACGTGGTTCAAAAGTGCCCAATGGATTTTTCAAGAAGTGCAAGTATTGTCCAATATCAACTCAAAGGCTATGCCAGAGTCCTCAGTCTTGGGACCTCACATTGAACACACACAAGCATAGAACAGTCCACAAACATGGGATCATGATGCGGCACAGCCCGACCAACTAGCACAAGCTTGGAACAGACCACAAACATTGGAGCATGATATGGTGCAGCCTGTCTGATCAATGCAATCAAAAAACAGCCTTTTACAATTTCAATTGCAACAACATGAGCTTTCACAAGAGGACTAGGCCCTCCAGGTCAAGCCAGTGATAAGAGCATTAGCCTAGAAGTAAAACTCCACCAAAGGGTATAGGCTCACAGTGCATCGCTGAGTCCCGGACATATGTCAAAGATGACATGGAGTCAAAAATCTCCTGACTCAAATCATGGGGCTGCATCCAGGGTCAACAAAACAACTCCAGATTGGTTCCCTAAGAGGGAAGGTACCTTTTTGATGGGCCTGTTTTCTAAATTCTTGAGAATTTCCAATTTGCTTGCAATAGTTGAACAAATTTGGAATGTTTTCTTAAAAGAAAAACACTCAACTCCTCAAATTTCTCATGAATCTTGTGGTAAAAACAGAAAAAAGACCTAAAAGATGAGAATTTTTCTCAGATTGCTACCCTTTCATACCAAAAGTCCCAACGGCTGAACACAAAAGTGGTTTAAAGTAAAAGAAAGGTTTGGGGGCTGATCATAGACTGACACCTCCTCCAATCTGAGCTAATAAACATTTGTAGCTCAAGAATAATAAAACTGGATAAAACATGATTTCAAACTCTCTGTTCTTAAAAGTTTATTAAGAGACGAAACTTATTAACCAAAATTCAAAAATCAAATTTTAATAATCTAATTTTTTGGACACCTTGCTTACTTCAAATTTGGAATAAAATCTTGATTCAAATGCAAAAGAGGACAAAATGGCTTGATAAGAATCATGTCTAGCATAATTTCTCAGAGAGATAAAGGCTTTCCCATGCCAAGAAAAAAGAACCTGAGCTAACACAATGCACGGCAAGCAAGGTATCCGGAAGCAATAGAAAATCAAACCTTGTTCAGTTCTGAACCCCTAACAAAGAGTCTCTATACTAACATAGAAGCCCCAAGAATATTGTTCCAGGGTATCCCTTATGTTCAAATATATAGGAACCATCATATGGATTCCCTACCCGACTAGGCAGGTGTCAAAGTCTGACATGCCTCGATGGTGCGTTTCCTACATGTAAAGGAGGGGCAAAGTTACACAAAATGAATGAATTAGCTCAGGATGACCATGCCAGCATATGACCTCAGTCTTGATCATCATCATGACAGAGTTCCAAATTGCTCCACATTTTTGAACAAAAAGTTATGTTTAAACCACTTTGCCAGTGATAATCATTAATCTGCAAATAACTGTGAGCCAGTGTTGCACCAACACCCATGACACATTAGGCATGCACAAGGCAACTGCTTGAGCAAAAGTGTTCTTCTTGAGCTGCACTACTCTTAAATCATGGAGCTAACCACTCAAGTGCAATACTCTTCTAGGCTATTAATAAATACCAAACATTCCAATCTGTGTCAAAACAAATGGTAGACACTAGCACACACAACAAGCTCAGATACAAACATGTTAGTGAAGTCTTTCAAAAGCCATGAGAAACTGTTAGATTGGGCTTCAATATTGGAAGAAACTGCCTGTCTCCCTCAACTTTTCAAGATGAGAATGGTCAATACCAACTAAAGACAGAGCATACCAGTCCACAAAAAGCTACCAAATATGACAGGAAATTATACTTTCATGACAGGAGTGTTTTGTTGACAGTCATCATAATTGGCTGTACAACAAAAAACAACACCCAAACTAAGAACAGTCCAACTGCACAAAAATTTGTTCTTATCAAATGTAAAAAAGACACCTTCTAAGGAAGCTGCCTAAGCTCAAATAATGCAGTTGTCAAAAAAATCACATATACAACTGCAAAGACTTCAAAACAAGTCTGTCAATTATTAGTCTGACTATTGATGCATCCAGAATCTGGGCATGTCTACAAGACATGGGACAGTTAAAGACCTAGTTCAGTCAATCAATGGACAGCACAATCACAGATTCTCCTTGTGCCTCACTGGCACATTCATTGGAGCTAATGATATCCATACAGTTTTCAACATGAACTCATTTGGAGGAACTCATAAATTGTCTTCAAAGGCTAGCTTGGATGACCACGAATAAAGAAAAGTTAGGTTGGTCTGACCAGGTAGCAAGAATCAGGTTTTAACACTAACCCATTTGCTGAGCTCTGCATAAAGACTAAGAGGGCAAAAGACATACCCAGAGTCACATGATAATTATGTATCAAAATGCAGATAAGCACTTGCTGAACAATTGCTCATACAAGGAACTCAAGTTACTGGGCGGTTCCAGGACTTCCAAAGACCTTTGGACAAACACTAGGATCAACTTGCCTCTTTCACAACAGATTGTAGGAGGAAGTACCAAGTCATTAAGGCCACTATCAGGCCCACGAGACAGAGTACAACAAAGAAGAATCCTTAAGTAGGTAAGACTAATGTTGCCACAAAAAGTCCAGAGCTTCCAAACCTTGTGTCAAGTGCAAGGTATGCTTGCATTCTTGTAGCATCTTGCAATGAAGAATGCAAAGCCACATTAAACTAAGTCAATTCCTTGGCCAGATAACCTTTGCAGATTCAAAGATGAAACTGTGGAAAACTTGATAATAGTATTACTAAGACAAACAACATAGTATGTTTGATTCTCCATGTGATCTTCTGATAGGTTTACCTTCAGAGAGCCCCATCGAGCACTTCAGTAGTGACACATTCAGGCACCTTACTAATATATGTCCCTTCTCTGAAGAAAGGGCTAATGGATGACCAATGGCAGTGCATCTACTTGTTGCACAAGCCATAACAGCGTGAAAGACTTAACTGAGCAACCAAACAAGAAAAACAAAGATTCCATGAACTTTGTTCTTGTCAAGCCACAGCACACTAAATGGTGAGTAATCCTGTTACATGTCAACTATCATGACCCCCATAAAATGGTAAGTCAAACAGAAACATTTCTCCACAGAGAGATTTGTTGCTTTTTCAAGCTTTCACACAAATTTGTTTCATAACAAGCCACTTTGCACAAAACATTGGTCTAGCTTGATTAGATTGTCAACACTCACAATCAAAAAATTACAACAAACATGTTGTCAACACCAAGTGAAGTTCACTTATGTAGGTGCTTCAAAGCTGTGAAGCATATACATGGTTCCTATCATTAGATAATAGTCAACAACTGTTATTTCAAATCACAGAGAGTAATTGGCATTAATAAAATGTATAACTGCTGTGCATTGCCATAACCACTATCAAGAGTCACACATGTGTGGATGTCCGTTGAGGATACTCACCCCTGAACCAACAAGATCAAAGTCAAAATTAATATCAACTTTCATTTGTCAACCAAGACAGACATTGACATATGTCCCTTGCAATGATCATAATCAACAGCAACTGTGATTAGACATTGTTCACTTGCCGGTAGTTGACCCAAAGGGCAACTATTCCCATGGATACATAGGGGCAGAGGGCAAGTAGAAGGATACATAGCAACACCACAGATACATAAGACAAATAGATGAATACAATCTACAGCATACTAAGTGACTAGACCTGTTTTAACATCCACATTATAAACTCCTTGTGACAACCAAAAGTGAGGGTTGAAACTCCACTTCTTGCCTTATGCACATCATTTGGCATCCAGCGTAAGTCCACCAGAGTCATCCAAAAACCCAAGTGAATAGAATACTGGTGATCAGCATCCAGCACATCATGGTGATGCTTGTCCTGCTGAACAAGCTACTTGCCTTGTCAGCATCTTCTAATGGCATTGTGTGTTCCTAACAAACACCAATGTAGGATTCACTAAACATGCTTACTATGCAATGCCTACTGCCCAATGTAGTGATACAATACAAAAGATGGGAACTGTGTTTGGCTTTCCTCTCTTGCACACAGACATTAGCAACAGGAGACACCTGGCATCAACAGACCAACCTTGACATATCCTCTCAAAGTCTCAAAGTCATGAGAACATAGGTATTCTATCCACACCAGAATTTGGTCCTTCGGAATGTGATACTTGGCCTATCACTAAATTCATACAATGGCATAATCAGGGTTTCCTATAGAATTGAGTAATTAAAATTATGGCTTAGGAGAGCACAACCAGCATAAGGGTACAGGTCATACTGACACCAAATCTATTGACCCAAGTCTCCTCTCCTCAAATACATATGCTTTAGACTGCACATATAGCACTGTATGTAACAGAGGTCACAAGAAGCTTGCAACTTTTATCCTTGAGAGGGTTTTTTCTGCAAGCTTGGCTAAAAGGGATATTTTTCTTCCCTGAGATATTTCTGCAAGATGGCTGATTCTTCAATCATGGGGGTAAGTGATATGAGTTTAGTAACTAGGTATACCTTATGTTGGTCAAAGACCCACAGTATGCCCATAATCAGGACACAAGCATGTCCACAAAATCAAATTGCACAAACAAAAGAAACGGCCAGATTGAAGATCCATGCTCCAAAGATTGGAGTCAGGATCCAAGCACCACCTCACATACAAGAGCGATGTGAAACCGTACACACCAGATCAGCAGGGAGCATACAAGTATGTACAAGACAGACCATAAGAACATGCTTATCATGTAAACTACATGATAATCCCATGATAACAGACTGGCATCAATTATCATTCTTGACTAGTAAAAAAATCTCATTAAAATTAACTCCCAATCATCCATCACATCTTTTTATCTTCATTTTACTTCATAAACTTTCTACCATAGAACAGCATAGATCACTATTGTACAATAGCTTGCAACTGTGTGATGAGTTTTGCACTCAGCCAGTTGATGAGTGAGTAATACTCAGAAGCCAAGACACAGTCCTTCAACATGTAGTCATAAAATACCCAGACATGTCACTGAAAGCATTAAATAATGGCAGGGACATTGCATTGACCTGAAGTATTAGGGTCCAAATGCATAGAGACCATCAATGTTCCTGGTGTCACATGTTTCTGCACTTGTCTGTGTTTGGCCGCCCTTTAGGTCAACCACAGCTTCATCATGCTTTACATGATTGCCACGGTTAGCTTTAGCACCAACTCCCTGTTTGCTGCAGATCAACTATGAGAGAATGCACTACAATACCTAAACTTGATACCACTAAGCTTAAGCACTGTCTCACACTACATTAATGGCTGATTCCAGGTTTCTACGAGAGACCTATGAGAAAGTATACCAAGACCAGTTGATAACATGCTGTAGTTGTTCATATGTTCATTGAATTGTGTCCATGTTGATTTGAGATGGGACTGCACCAGCTCTGCTGGCCTGAATTGATGTAATCATATTGTTCAGTGCCCTAGCAATCACATCTGCCTGTACTGATTGATTGATGTGTTGATGCATCTTGAGTACTGGGATATCATAATTTTCATCAGTTGGGACTATTTTATAATTGGCTTTGGCATGCTGCCTGAAGTCATGCACAGTCTTGCCAACTCATTGAAGTTTTCATCAATTGCTTGTTAGTCATCTGTTTCTTTCATCTTAACTGCATCAAGTTCTGCCTGCAAAACTGTTTCTGCCAATTCTTCTGCTGGAATCATTCTTGCCTTGAGATGCCCAATTGCCTTGTAAGCTTCTTCTTGCAAGTACTCAGCAGGGCATGATGCATTGACTTAATGTTGATGCTTTGGAAAAGTAAACACCATCCTAAGCCATGTCATGACATTGTTGTTTGCCTGTATCAATTTAATTTTTTTAAATCATACATGTCAGACAGATCTAACCCATCTGTATCACTATGTTTTTCAGGTAGAACATTGTCATTGCTGTGTGGAACACATGGCTGAATCCTTTTAAGGTCACCATTGAAATCACAAGCAGAATGTGGTCCAATACCTTTGCATATCATTGGTCCTTGAAACACTGTACCTTCACCTTGACCTCAGAGGTAAAGTCATGCTCATCGTTCGGCATTTGAACATTTTCAATGTATCTGCCAATGTTCCTCCTATTTGTTGAATCGTTGCAGTCATCAAGGACTCGACATTGCTGTACCCATGCTTTTGGCCCTATTGGCATACAGAAGGATGTATCATGTATGTATCAGAAAGGACCTAAACGAAGTGTGGTACATACATAGCTACAGCAGATTACTATAGGCTACATACAGCTCAGTAGCATGGTACTTCTTAGGTAGTCCTTTTTGCCAATTGCCTTTCCATCTCATCCAGTATAGTACCCATTTGCATACCACTGATATATGAGAAGCACGTGCTCTACATGTCATGGTATTGGAACTTAAAGTAGTTCTTCTAGTGAGTTTGCTCACTAGAGATTGGTATGCATAACTCTGAGAAAGTTGTGGTGTGGAATTGCTGCTACTAGAGTAACACCCAGGCCAAACCTGTAGAACAAGTAGAGGTGCTAGCAAAATAGTTAATCAAAACATAGTCTGTTTAATTTATTTTCTTCTTCCTCATCTTCCTCTTCCTCTTCTTCCTCTTCTTCCTCTTCTTCCTCTTCTTCCTCTTCTTCCTCTT
>JALLPD010000828.1:0-14116 GCA_036940065.1 Cyclotella cf. meneghiniana
GCCTGAAAAACAAAATGTCCGGAAAACAGGTGAGATTTTGTAAAATGGGACGATCGTTCCGTAATCGTTTTACGGTAGTGGTTGTCACCGAGTCGTAACTGACAACTTTGGCTATAGTCAACTGGTCGTAGCTTAATAAGACATTTTGACAACTCACTGGTTGACACTTGGGTCATGAGTTGTCACTTTCGCTGTCCGAGTCGTCATAATGTCGTCAGTTCGAGTCGCTCAAGTCGCAAGAATTTTTTGAGTCGTCAATTCGCCGAAATTTTATCGCCAAAATGTCCGATATTTTTACGAGAGTTGCCTGTCTTGCAGGTGAGCTAAATTAATCGCCTGTCCATCACCACCTCTCATGTAGCCAAAAATGAACGTTGACTATCGGACCACTACATAAGAACTACAATACGGTACAATACCTACGATACCTATTTATATCAATATATATTAAATTCATCAACCTGTCATCCTGTTATGACTGCCACCACACCTATCTCGATGTATGGTACATTTGTTATTGTACCCAATTCACCATAGTAACTGGAAATACTCATGGTGGATCTGCGGGATGACGAGTATTTTATTGGCAATGAACAACCGCAATTGATGTCCCCCGTGATCTGTGAATGAAGCAGCTAGAAGCGAATCTGAGCGAATTGAAGCATACAGGGTTAGAACTAAACAGTTGGTCGTCATGTCCTCGCTCTATCTGCTCTCAGCTCATCGAGTTGCCGTGGGTTTATCATGTCGCAATGCAGAAAGTGCGTCGTCTTTGATGTTACGTAGACGGCCTGGCATCGCTATTCTTCACCGATCTACCGGAACAGTTTTGAACTCTCGTCGTCGTTACACGGAACATCGGGTTCCGCGTTGTTGTGGTGTTGATTTATCTCCAAGCTATTCCACAAGATTTTTGACTAGTGTTGATGTGTATAGATCGTTCTCTACTGCAACTACCGAGGCGATTACTTCTCTATCAGATGCCAGCAGCAACGATGAAATGACGAATATTGATGCAGTCGAAATTGCGGATCAAACCCGCAGAATCCCCGGACGAACCCGGAAATCCAATCCCTCCACTGATGATCAACGACCATCGCGCTTGGCACCAAAGGAAGAATCGCTGCTGCCCCCTCTCACAGAGGAAGAATACAATCCAAGGCATGCAGTAAAACAAATCCAGTCTGCAGCTGGATGGAATCAGGGACGAACTCCAGGTCAATTGAATAGTAGTATCTCGAATCGGAAATTCAAGGAACGAAAATGGGATTACGAATTTGTTCGATCCGCCGTCGATCTATATGAGCGCCATTTACGCTATATCTTGAATTATTTAAACTCAAAGGGTTCAAAGGAACTCAATATACAGGACAATTACGAGCAAAGTACAAACTCTAGACTATTATTCTCCGGCATTCACCCATCTCCAGAACATTGCAATGATACCGAACTTCTCGTTGCAGCCGGCACCCTCGCTACAGCCGTGCGTGCCTTGACTCGAAGTAGATTAGACACCTCTCTTCTTTCGAAGCGTATCCGTGACATTGAACGCTTGATCGGTTCGATTGGATGGACACCTATTACAGAAGGATTGTCGTACAGGCTTTTGGAGGCAAATGGCAAAGCGGGGAATGTCCGGAGAACATTGGCTTTGCTGGAGCTCAGAAGACGAAGGGGTTATGCTCCGAGAGAAACACTAAACGATATTGCAAAGAGAGATCAATGTGATGATAGCGCGACCTTTCAACACATGATGCCTGGAGAAAAGGAATTCATCCATGTCATTACCTCAATCCAATCAGCACAATTACCACTGCGCAGATCACGTAACATTTATCTCCATGAATCGGCTCTTTCGGAATCCTCACTCGATAATCCGACACGTTACCTCGACGCTATCTTAATAAACATGTCTCAACGTGGAGTGCCGCTTCGTCCTCACTTGGCAGCACGAATGCTCAATTGTTACTCTTCTACGGGAAGGACGGGCCGCGCGTTGCATTACTTTTATAAGGTTGTACGTGATCCCATTGAAGAGGATGGGGTTTACATTCCCGGTCCGCACCCAACACATCTGGGAAAAGAGGGATTGGAAGAATGGAAGAACACACGGAGGAGAGAAGGTATGGGAAGGTTGCTAATTCCTCGGGACGTGAGCAGTAACCTGACACCTGAAGATGGCGCCGAGAGTAATGTATATGAAAAGCTGGAGGCCATGAAGGCAGATGACGATGGTTTAAATCTTAAAACCCGAGTGAGAATGAACATGCACCCGCCGCCTCCATTCCATAAGATTCCAAGTGCTGTTAAGGGGGCTTCTTTATTTCAGAGCCGAGATCATAGACCATATTCGCATATGTTGCCATCCCAATTGCCTACTGACGAAAATCAACAACCCGCAGCCAAGTCTCTCAAAAAACCAATGACCAAATTTGAATGGGAGCTTGAACGGGACTGGTCGTTGTCTCTCACTGCCGCATTCGCTTTTGCTGACAGTTTGACACACGGAGCTTGCGGCCATGAACCCATTGAGTTAGATCTCGCGTGTTGGAATGCACTCATCAAAGCGTGCTGTTATCGTGGTGCTTTTCACAGAGCTTTGAAGATATTGAATGAGACTATGCCACAGAAGGGAATAGAGCCGGATAGTTTCTCGTACAACACCATCTTGGCAGGGTTAGCTCGTGTGGTAAGTTTACATTGGGGTAGGTATGTCAAAAATGCCACCCTGTTGTTTGCCTCAAAGTTTAGTTATTTGTAACATTCAATAACAGGGAGATATCACCACTCTCAGAGAGCTACTCGTCAACATGACAAACAAGAGCATCCCAATTGATAAGTACACTGTTCAAGCGATGGCAGATGGACTTCTTAACATGGGTGACATCGGCGGTGCATCATCCATTGTCCAAGTAAGTTTTTTTAGAATATTTTTGTTTCTTCTTTGCACAATCCCTCCTCACAAAAATGATGTATCTAATTATAATGTTATTAAGGACATTTTCAATCAACACGATGCTTTGCCTCCGTGAGTATATTTTCCTTTTTCTTAAATGTATCCGACCTCAGATCTCTTATGGTCGATCCTAAAACTTTTCTCTGTGTGCGCTACAGTTATACTACCCACTTGAAGATTATTGAGTTTGCTCTCGCAAATGGCCTCATCTTTGAAGCAAAGCGTCACGTCTACTTTGTCCAACAACTTTGGAAGTGGCGACCCTCCCAGCATCATTCTAAGAGTTTCTGTGCTGTGATGGAAGCCACCAAACGAAATCCAAAGCTAAGTAAGGATTCCCTGCAGAGACTATTTCGATATTTTGGTGAAGATTTGAATGACAGAGATTTCTTTTGAATCTTCTTTGAGAGTAAACGTAAAAGGCTTATTTTAGCGATAATTACAATGATGGATTGGCACACTTTTTGTCAGAATAAAAGGACGACTTCCCTAATGTTAAATAAACATGACTCAAACATGGAGTTCCCTGGCGCCCGTGGATGGAGTGGTTTCGAAGCAAATACAGTCCGTTCCAGTCTGTTCCTTGTATTGCTCCCTTAAGTACTCCATCAACATTTGGGAGGCATCCTCGCGAACCAAAGTGACAGTACATCCCCCAAAGCCTCCCCCAGTCAGACGGGAACCATAAACACCTTCAAAACCCTGAGCCAACTCCACCAAAATGTCAATTTCTTTGCAGCTGACTTCATAGTCATCTTTCATGCTAGTGTGAGATTCGTTCATCAGTTGCCCAACTCGTGACCAATCTGCTTTTTCCAGGGCACAGGCTGTGTCTTCTGTTCGTTTGTTTTCACCTACCACGTGGCGGGCGCGTTTCAACAGAACTCCTTCCAGTAATCCCTGGGAGGACGCTCCGTCGATGTCATCCATTGTAGCATCGCGAAGAGATTGAATGGTAGATTTGAAGTGTGCCAAACGTTCGGTGGCTTCTTTGCATTGCTTTACACGAATGGGATATTCACTATCTCCTAGATTATGCTGAACATTCGAGTTTGTGACCACCAATACTGGTTTGACTCCAGTGCCGTCCTCGCCCATCGCAACCTCACGGAAGTCTAAGCTACGGCAATCGATCAACAGTAACTTTCCCTGACATCCCGCGCTGCTTACAAACTGGTCCTACAGTAACAAGAAAAGATCTGGTGAGTTGACCATGCGTTTGAAGGTAAGGCATGTAATCAATGATCGTCCTACCATGATGCCGCAAGGCACATTGCAAAAGACATTCTCCGCGCGTTGACACCTCACGGCGCGTTCCTTCTTTGTTTCTCGATCTCCCTCGATCGAAGGTACGTCTACACCACTTTCTCTCATGATAGCTTCTAAAAAGACGGCAGTAGCAACTTCCAAACTAGCGGAGGATGAAAGTCCTGATCCCAACGGAACATCCCCCGCTATCGCCATGTCGAACGAGAATGTCTCGTCCTCCTTGAAATCCGTTAGATATTGCAATACCACGCCTTGTACGTAATTGGTCCATTTACTGGTAACAGATGGCACCGAGGATAGATCGGCCTCGAATCGAACGATGTCTCGAGGATTCTTGGTGGATACTACGCGACACTTGTTCCCTTCCGTCTTTTTGACGACGGATCCACGACCATAGCAAACTGTGCCGTATCCGATGGCCAACGGCAATACGAATCCGCCAGTGTAGTCCGTGTGTTCTCCGATGAGATTGACTCTGCCGGGGGCCGTCGATATATGGATGGAGCCTTTCGATTGATCGGCAGAGAAAGATTTATCAAAGAGATCTTTGGCGTTTTCGACGAGTTGTCGAATGTTTTCGGGTATTTCGGACGGTGACATGGTTGAGGCCGGGCGTTTCTCCGCGTGAAAGATGGCGTGTCGATGGCGGCTTCGAGATACTCAAGGCTTTACTATAGTCAACTAGTAAATCGAAGAAGAAGACGAGACGGAGAGTATGGTATGGTATGGTAAAAGTAAGAGAGCATCGGCGTTGGACTTGGGACGTGCGATGAAGTATGGTAGATAAACATTTATTTCAACGTTGATGTGGCGTACCATACGCCGGATAAAAAAAGAGAACGTCAATTCAATAAAACTATTCTCGTTACTACCTCATCTTGTCGTTAACATTCAGATCATGTTTTCTTCCATTTGATACCGGGATTTAGTGATGTTTCGCGATATCTTTTCAAGCTTCCCATTGGCACGGTCCAGGAAAACCTCATTTTTTCCTTGATAATTTACTTCTCCTTAATTCTGCCGTATCCCAACATCGAGGATCATTTTCGTGTAGTTTGAAGCATATTGTGTATTGTTTATTGGAGCAACAAATCGGTGGCGCGCGGCGCCATCGACGTTGGCGTGACATCGCAACGTTTTGTCTATTCAAATAATGAATCGACTCGTCGTTCGTCATTCAAATCGTTCGAAAGTGCGATCTTTGAATGAAAGCGGGAACGGTTGTGTCGATAGTTACACATGTGACCGTGTATAAAATAATGACCAAACATCCCCAACAATGAGCGCGAGACCCTCATCCTCAAGATCGATCGGGCGAACCATGGATCTCTCCATCGACGCCTTACGACAAAATGCCCGCGACGTGGTCTCTCAGATGCGCTCGTCCCACATCTCTCCCTACGAAGAATGGACCTCCGATGAACTTCGCGATCTCCTCGTCATGTACCAAATCACCATTCGGGATTCTGCCAATGCCACGCACGGAATGTTAGTACGGATTTGCGACGGGGTATTCGGTGAGATTGCCGAGAGCGAGCGTGAGGCGTTTGAACGCCGAAGGCTGAGTATTGATCATGGCGTTGATATGGAAAGGGCTGCCAAGATTATTCAAAAGGCTTATTTGAATAGGCGGTCAAGGCAGAGAAGGCGAAGTTCTTCTTGTTACGGCTACGATCAAGAATGCATGGACTACGATTTCATTGAGCAGGGCCAAGAACCCGAAACAGACACTACCTCACTAAAATGCGACACACCTTCGGTCGCTCCTCAAACGCCGGCCAAGTACCGTTATCATTCTATACTCCGGCGAATCAACGAACAAGGAGACGACTACGATGACGAAATAGAAGTTAAGTGGAGGAAGCCCAGTTGGAAATTCGCCAAACGTCACGAGAGAATGGTTCGACCGCATCGAGCGGGGAAACAAATGACGCCGTACAATTGGAGAAGTGCCACTCTTGGAAGGCACTGTTTCGCAAGTGGGTGTGGGGAGCAGTTGGATCTTTGGAATGAGGGGAGAACGAGTGAATTCTCTCAGTTTGGTAGTGGAATTACGAACTACTTCAAGGCGAGAATTCCCATTGTCCTATTTCTTGTTTGGATTGATCGCAAAGAAATTAGTATTGAAGGAATTACACTCACATAACCACATTCTGTTTCACAGTTTCTTAAATGGTGCTGTTGGGTCATGGCAATACTTGCACTTGTGCATTTCCCAATATTAATCATAAATGCTTATGGAACAAGCAATACAATGGACATGTCTTATACGGCAACAATGACAACATTTGGCAATCTCGGAAGTGCTAACGTAGTAAAATCGGTCACGATTCCCGGTTGCGACGAAAACGAATTTCAATTTGAGCACTGCCAAATAGGTTAGTTTCAAAGAACAATCAACCTTCGACCAGAATCGATGATCCCCACTGTTAAATGGAAATTTTATTTTCGAAACAACGCAGATAAAAACGAACTTGCCCTCGTATATGCCTGGACTGATGTCGTCGGAACCATTTTTTTCATCGTTGCATGGATCTGGCTTCTGAGATTTGAATCAAAAGAATCACAAGTTTTGAACAGGAACGTCGTCACCGCATCTGACTATACTATCAGATTGAAATCGATACCCGAAGACACGACAGAAAGAGAGCTCGCCGTTCATTTTGCAGAAGTGACAGGACAAGCTATCGCAGCAGTGCATCTTGCATTCAACAATTCAAAAGAAATTAGCATGTACATTAAACGAGGTCTGATTATGCAACAACGCTATAAATGTGTGCAGAGGATTCGGTATGAAAAAACAGTGAATGATGGCAAACCAGGACAGAAAAAGCGTCTAAAGAAGCTCTTGCGTGAACGCGCAGATTTGACAATGGCCGTTCGAGCGAAAGATGAAGAGCGCAGTCAATCCATACCCAAGAACCAAAGAGCAATCGAGGCATTCGTCACTTTTGAGTCTGAAACAGGATTCATTGAAGCCATGATGAAGTACCACTTGAATTGGTTCAGCACATATTGCTGTTGTTATCCAGAAAAGTTGAAATTCAAAGGTGTGAGGTTGTCAGTTGAACGGGCACCGCAACCCTCGACAATCATATGGGAAAATCTTGAATATACTAAAAGCAGTCGCACCTTTAGAAAATGCTTGACGACGGGTGTGGCCTTGATGGCCATCTTTTTATCGGTTATATTGACATTTCTTGCGAGAGACGTCAAGATTAAAGTTTTGATGAATGCCAGCAAACCTTGTCCCGATGGATTCTTTGATCAAAGTCTGGACTATCAGCTAGAACTGATCAAAAATGATATTGATTTGTCGCACTGTTACTGCTCTACTCTGAGTGTAAGAGATCAGTGGAACATCCATCATTGTCATGATAACATAAACGCCAAAGCCAAGGCCACATCTATCGGTTATGGTGCAGGATTCATTGTCGTGTTCATGAATGCATTTTTCACCTGGTTGATGGACAAAGCCGGTGAATTTGAAAAACATCAGAGCCTTGACAAAATGGAAACTAGCAACATGGTACGAGTATTCTTACTCAAATTTGTTAATACGGGCTGTCTTGTTCTACTGTATGGACAGCGGTGGCTTCAGAAGCTCGTTCGCATTCATTTTGAAGATGCTTCTGAATTCAATGTAGATTGGTATGCCACTGGTGGAACGAGTTTGATGATCGTTATGTTGTTGAACATCGTATCTCCCCACGTTGGTCCTTTTGTGTGGTATCTAAGGCACAGAGCCAGAATTCGGAGTCTCGAACAAAACTTGACGGCCGATCTAGAGACGAATGACTCACATCGTATCTGGTATACACAAGAAGAGCTCAATGACTTTTATAGAGGCCCTCCATTCAAGTTGAATTACCGTTACTCTCAGGTTCTGGTCACAATGTATATTTGTTGGATGTATGCCGTATCCATGCCTGTGATGCTGCTGTTCGGGGCTGTTTCTTGTTACATCTCATACTGGGTGGATAAATTCTTGTTTTGCAATTTCTATCGAACCCCACCCATGTATTCTGATGAGATGGGCAAAACAAGCACGAAATTGCTCGGCTACCTGGTGGTTGTGCATTTGGGAATGAGCATATGGATGTTGGGCTGCGAAGAAATCTTTGCGGGGGAACCTATTTCAGAGGATCCCTATTCGAACCAGTTCAATAATGTTGGAAGCGCACCGTCATCTTTTCTAGGCAAATTACGCAAGAAGCATTTAGTTCCGCTTGAAACAACGTTCTTGATATTTACAGCAGGAGTTCTGCTGTCAAATATTTCTTCGACTTTTATTAGGAGGGTTTGTGGCTTCCTGCGGTGTATGACCTGCAGCAAAAGTAGCGAGGTGAAGAATCTCACTTTGAGCATGAATACTGTGCAAGTAGATTATTCAAGCGCACAGGACCGAGAAATTATCAAAGGACTTGCAACGTATAACATTCTTCAGAATCCGAAGTGAGTGAAGTGTTTCTTTGTTGGCTGTGCTGAAATGTGGCAGAAATTTGTTTGGGCTAAATCTCTCAACATCGCAATCTAATAATTGTACAGATACCAAGAAGCATTTGCGATCACCCCAGAGTTCGCCTCCAACCACAACAGAGTCAGGTGAGAGGGATTTCAAAGAGCGGCAGCCGAAAAATATGCGGAATGAAATTTTCGTACATATCTTACGTTCAATGGCTCCACCATCCTTCAAATCATTTAGCTCTATCAGAGGATACAACACAAAGGAAGGGGAGTTATGCATCTCCCAGACCGTGAAATCGTTATAATGCTCTGTTGTCGTTGAACGGTAACAGAAATTGCATCTCATGTCATAGGGAAGACAGTATTGTACCTAACATATACCTTGAGTTTATGACACACACACTAACTTTAATTTCTATTGACGTTAATTGATAACTTCCCCGTCCCCAGAATGTACTTATACCAACTGAAACAAAATTGATACAACATAGCTCACACAATAGGTGCATCATGCTTTCTCTGCGTCGTAGCTTTTCCTTTGAGTGCTGTGACCAACCTCGTGTCCACATCCAGCCTTTGACCATCTCTACAAGCTCTAATCTTAAAACTCCTCGGTTTCCTGGCCCGTATTTTCTCGGTGTCTTTCCCCTTATCGTTTTCATTCGCGATGAACGAATCACCCTCGGCAGTGAGGACGTCGAGTTCTTCCGTCACGACCTTCAAAATGTGTTCAAACGATGGCCTACTTCGGTGATCTGCGGCCCAACACTCTCGCATCAAAGAACTCCAACTTTCCGGCCAAGAGTCGTCGGGATTGGGTCTGTATCCTCTGCCCACGACGAGATCTGCATGCATTTTACAGCTGTAACCGGAGAATGGGGTCGACAGTGCGCATAGCTGCCAAAAGAGAATGCCGAAGGAATATGCGTCGACAGACAAAGAGTATGGACGATTGAGAGCCTAACGCAAGGAAAAAAGTGTGAGGGAGAGTGCTGCGAGAAACTCGGTGGCAATGGCATGAAGCAGTGTGACAGGAAGTAGAACAAAACATCATCTACTGACCACCTCGGGCGCCATATATCTAAGCGACCCTGTATTCCCCGTAAGATTGTAGAGATCATCTTCTGCAGCATCGGCATTGCTGATGCGTTTGGCAAGTCCAAAATCAAACATTTTCAATTCTCCCTCGGCGTTGAATCCAATATTGTCAGGTTTCTGTTTTCATTCATCAAGTAACGAAATCATAATCGTAGTATGAGAATCGAGAACAAAACAAAAATGTTTCTGTCCAAACTAATCCATCCAGCCATGGCGACATGAAGCCACTTACCAAATCTCTGTAGACAATATTCTGCGCATGCAAATACTCCAAGGCACTAGCCACATCCCTCGCCACCGCAAACCTCTCCATCCATATCCTATGCAGAACATGCATCCTTCCACAACAATACCCAATGCACCCACCACACCAATACCCCATGTTTACGCCCACGTCTCTACGCCAAATTTTTAATTTGTGATCGAGCGTGGACACTAATCGATCGAGTACAACAAAGTATCGAGCCTCGAGTGGATCAGAATTGGAGGATGCTCGAAGAG
Organism: Cyclotella cf. meneghiniana; assembly: GCA_036940065.1. NCBI lineage: Eukaryota > Bacillariophyta > Thalassiosirophyceae > Thalassiosirales > Thalassiosiraceae > Cyclotella > Cyclotella cf. meneghiniana. The sequence goes on from JALLPD010000828.1 coordinate 10,292, forward strand.
AAAGGATGTGAGGGTGCGAAAGAGAAGAGAGGAATTGAGCCTCCACTGCCAAGTCGATGATGCCCTTGTTGTGTTCGTCCTCGGGCAAGTCAGGACGCAGCGTTTTGAGCACGTAGGGAGACCATGACTTGGATGCCGCCGAAGAAACCGACGAAGCCCCCGCCGTCACAGCAGTCGCAGCACCCGATGCGAGGTCCATCGCGAGGGGGGCGGGTTTATTATTCTTGAAAGAGGCAGCAAACGCCGCACGAGACTGGGCCTCGTCGTTCCCGGTATCGTAAATTTCTTGCAGCCGTACGTCCCTGATTTCATGCACGAAGCTGAATCCTCCGCGTCCGATGATTTCTCCCAGGAGTATTTCTTGGAATGCCAACTGAGGCAGCGGCAGGTGAGTGTCGTCTCCCTTCAATGCAGTGTGGCCGTCCATTTCGAGTAGATCGTAGTAGTGTTGCAACAGCGTGGGGTGGAGGCGGGCAGCGTATTCGCGAGTGCTCAAGGAAGAGGCCGACCACGACGAAGCGGTGCTGCAGGTGCCGGGAGAGGCCTTGTCGAATGGCAGACCCGTGGGAAGGAGGGGGTCGTCGTCGCAATGCGAACGATGCGAGGGCGGAGTGGAGGGGCTGCGATTGCGAGATTCCTCGACCTCGACGGTGCCGAAATGCGCGGAGAGCAGAGCCGTTTCTTCTTCAAAGTCTACCTCTGTGAGGGTGTTTTGTCGTCGGCGCAGTCCGCTGTCGTGAAGGGATCGAATCATTCGTCTGGAGACCTGCTCACTGCCATGCTGCCGGGACCGGGGGGGAGATGTGGCGGCAGCGGTGCTTGTTGTGTCTTGTACGATACCACGACACTGCTAGGACAACCAGCGGGAAAAGTGTGCCTGGGAAATGAATGTGCTACATTTTTTCGTATTTTTGGCGGGCATTGATACCATTGTACCTTGAGAAAGTTGTCGCCTTTCCAGTGTATACAAGAAGTTGCAGTAGAGATCCAACATTTTAGTACATACATCTCCCTTGGAAAGGTAACTTTCACTCACATTTACTTCTGCAAATGTGGTAACACAAATATTTTTCGATTATTTTAGATTTTTTGTGGCCACCAAGAAGAAGTGTATGACCCTTTCGGACATTATAAAGGGTACTCACACAAAAAATGGCGAGGTAAAAAATACATACCATACCTAGACTACATAACATAATATAAAAATCAACCTGAAATATCGTATGGTTTTGTAGACCATACCATACCAACTTTGGCCTCCCTCACCAAAAAACATGGCAAGTGGTGAGAGGTGCGGCCCCAGTGGACAAACTGAAACATACATGGAACGAGTTTTGTTAGTTTATTTTTATGATAATGAATGGGCATTCCGATACCGGACTACACTCTGAAGGGAGAATTACCTCTGAACAGATGCGGTACCTATCCAAAATTGATTCCATCATTTCTAAGTCGTCATGCATGCAACGTGGTGTTCTTCTGACAAGTCGCACGGGTGAACTTTTCAACCTCCGACCTCCCTTGGCTTGGAAAAACAGCCATGTAAAACAATACGTCTCAGCCATATTATTTTCAGACCTCAAACATTCACCATGTCAACGCTCATTTCATCACCTGACAACTCAAGCATGGCCCGAACCCAGAAAAGGGCAAGATTGCACGAATTACCGCCCCAAAGTATAGCAGACAACGCAAGCACAGTCATCAAGGTTACATTTGCGCAGGAGGGGAAATTGGAAAAAGTTCATTACTTCGACCCGTTCAACGGACACGGAGCCCCGGAAGGGATCAGTGATGGTCGAGTGGAAGCAACGGAAGAAAGTAAAGGATGCCTGCAGAAGTCTCAGCTGACAGAAGAGCTGACTTTTCTTTCGACGCTGCATGGTCAAGCCAGACGAGAATTGCGAAACATTAGCAAGCACGATCTTAAAACTGTAATGAAATATGGTTTAATGACACCGGGACGCGTCGTCAATGGAGAGAAGCGATGGAAATTCGAGTTTGGCAACACCATATACATTACTGATGAGTTGTGTTTGAAGGAGATAACGTGCTACGAGAAGCCCGTAACGATTGAGCATGCGAAGATTACCCAGGCAATGTTGGATAAACATGCCGAAGCAAAGCGGATGCTGGCGGATGACCCTCAACTTGTTAGTATCTTTGATAACCCTAGCTCCTTTGAAAACAGAAGTGATACACTGTGCAACTAACCAAATTACATACCTTCCGTCTCTTTCCACAGTGCACAACTCATTCAATAATTATAATAGATCAGAGCGGCTCGATGCGAAATTGTGATGTTAATTGCTTTCGCTCCCGCTCAGATGCAGCGTACGGAACGCTTGCCTTAGATTATGTCGCTGAGCAGCTGCATCAGCAAGGCGATGGTTTCTTTGTTGATGCAGTCACAGTCGTTGAAATGAATGACACCGGTTCGATTTTGATGCACAAAGAACCGCTGGACTGGGTAAGTACATGTGTGTGTTTCCTTCGGTGCGGTTGTATCCGCCACTAATCATTTTTTTGTTGTGTACTCTAAGATTCTCTTCAACAGAATCCTAGATCGCATGAAAACCGCTCGGCCAAAATCGCACGGAAATTATTTACAGTCTCTTGAAGTTGCTGAGAGTATAATCGAACGTGATATTGCATTGTTTGATGATATTGATCTGGATGACATCCCAGCCTTTGTGCTTGTCTTTATATCTGATGGCAAGCCTAGTGACTCGCTCCCTGAGCAGAAGGACATGCGTAGTCAAATAATGATTCGACTTGCTCAGAAGCTGAAGTCAAAACTAACCTTTCTTGGAATGGGAATAGGGTCTTCTGGCTCAGACTTTGAACAAATGGAGCTGTTGGCGAACATTGTAGAATATCATGGGGCAGAAGGAACATTTGTTCATGCTGGAATGAACCCTGCTTCCATCAGCACTTCTTTGTGTTCGATGGCTACATCGTTGACAACAACTAGGATTGATCTGCTTTCCAAAAAAGACGAAAAAGCGACAAAGATGGAGAAGGTCTACACTATGAAAAAGAAGAGCGGTTAAAATTGTGGAGTAGTAAGCGTTCGGAGAGAAAGCAACGACGTTTCAAGGTGGCTATTTGACACGAGCTTGGGAACTTATCCATGGAGACCTGTACCATTCATCAACAATGATGCCACTGCGATTGAAGTGGAGTGTGATCCTTTCGGGAAAGGAGGAGAACGGCTTGCTTACATGTTCTATGAGATAAAGCCAACACTTAGATCATGGGAAAGGGTAGGGAAAGCCATGGTGGCAAAAGAGAGCAGGTACATTGAAGACGAAGAAACGAAAGAGGCATTTCATACCAGCTTTTGTCGAGTACAGAAGAAAGCGAGTGATCTTGCAGCAAAGTTTAATGAAGCAGTTGGCAAAGCACCGCTGCTCATGCCAACAAATGGCGAGGTGTCGAGCCCCCCGCCAATCGTATTTCTCAAGTGCAACATTTATGAATACACAAATGTAGATAATGTGCGCTGTGGGTTGTTGGTCGAGAAATATCTCAACGGAAAGTTCACAAAATATAATGGGAATAATGGCTACGTGAATAAAGATCATGCTAGTGATGTGGCAACGATCGATCTAGCAGTTGGTGAAGTTAAGCTCACGGATTTCGTCCAAGCATTCAGTCATTGGGTGTATGAGGATTCAGGCCACGATACGATAGTCTGTGACTTGCAAGGGATACTCGATTTGGAAGGCAGGGTGCCAGTCTTTCGACTTACAGACCCGGCAATATGTCAATGCTAACATTGGAACCAGACACTTCTGCTTGTTCTCAATCCTTCCCTTCGAC
>JALLPD010000829.1:0-14074 GCA_036940065.1 Cyclotella cf. meneghiniana
ACCCCCTCAGGGTCGGAAGAGCCTTGCCTCTTCGGTACTGTCAAAGAGGAGATCCTCACTCGGATCTACACTCTGCGCGCAGACTCTCCGACAACTGACATTGTCTCCCATGCGAACGATGTCAAGTCGGCCTTCCGCCAGGTCAAATTGCACCCCGACATTATGGGAGCTTTCTCTTACATCATCGCGGACCAATTATTTCTATCTTGTGGCCAACCCTTTGGCGCGGACTTCTGCCCCGCCAATTGGGAGATTGTCCACCAGGTCCTTGAGCAACTCGCCACAGCCCTGTTCAATGATGACACCCTCCGCACCAAACATCGCAAGTACCTCAATCGCCTCCGATGGGACAGATCCCTCGGCAAAGCACACGTCTCATCCTTTGTGTGGGCAGTCCGGGACCCTAACCTCTCACTGCCGCGCACCTCTCTCGGGGCGCTTGCCCCGACTCCCCACTCTGTCTATGTCGACGATGGGATCTACTTTGACTTTTTCGACGTCTCCCGCATTGAGCGCGCAGCAGCAGCAAGCATCGAAGCGATCTTCATCCTCCTCGGCCCGTCAGCCCTCGACCACAGACAGGACCCCATTTCCTTCGACAAGATGGTTGAATTGGTCATCGCATCAATTAACCGCATTCTGGGGCATGTCATCAACACACGACGGCTTTCTGTCAATACACCCGCAGATTTCTTAGGTCCGCTCCGGACGTCGCTATCTACCTCGTGGGGCCCCCACCGTTGTGGCTTTATGGTCATGGAAGCCGAAACCCTCGCGGGACAGCTCACACACGTCAGCTTCACCGCCCCATGGCTGAAACACATCATGCCCCATGTGTATCAATCCCTCGCCTCCTCGTTATGAGTCAACCGCGCCCACCTCATTTCCACCAGCAAGGGCTTTCGGCTTGCATTGAAGCACATCAAGCAATCCCGCTCCCTTCCCCCTCTGCAGGCGGCTCGCCTCTCTTCCTTCTATCAAGCGGACTCCGCCCGGGCATTGCATCATGCCCCCATAAGGCACTACTTCAATCGCACCCTTCGGGCCGAACTCAACCTCATCCGGGAAGCACTGGGTGACCCAACCATACCCACATCCTCCCCAATCAGCCACCTCATCAACCGCACACCCCTCGGCACCGTGTTCTGCGACTCCAGCCTCCACGCTGCCGGCGGCTACTCCCCAGATTTGCGGTTTTGGTGGTACCATGAATGGCTGATTTCGATCAGGCAGCGCACACTGAAATATATTAAAAATAATATTTCCGGTGATCTCATAGACATTAATGTTCTAGAATATGCAGCTATTATAATCACGTACTTAGCTAGCTACCACAGCATCACTCACCACCCTCCGGACCACGACGCCGACCCCCACCCGGTGGTTCTTATCCGTACGGACAATTCGTCCAGTGAGGAGTGGGCTCAGAAGGGCTCCCGTGTGTCTTTCGCAGGCCGCGCCCTCGGCCGCCTCCAGGCCTCCCTCTTGATGCGGAACCCAGTAGGCCTCCGCACCTCCCACAACCCTACCTCGGAGAATGTCGTCGCGGACATATTATCCCGTTTCTCCTCTGACTCTGATCTCATCTCCTCTTTTCCCACCCTCCTCCAGACCTAAAAGGAGCTCAGTGGTTGTCATCGATTCCACCCGAATGCAGAATTAATCTCATGCATTATGGATGCTCTATTGCAGGGCGTTTGCACCAATCCCATCGCGCTAAACAAGCGATTACTAATGGATCCCGGAAGAATCACTTCCTCGCCTGGTGCTCCCGTATAGGGCTCACGGACCCCTGTTGTCCTTCCTCCACTCTCCAGGCACGTAACTTCATCCTAGCCTGTTATGCGGTGGCACTGATCCGTGGGGAAACTATCAAAGGGGATGGTTTCTTCATCCGCCACTCCACCCTCATGGGCTACATCGCCCAGGCCACACGATGCCACACTGACCGTCAACTCCCTTCACCATGTCTCGGGGTACAAATCGACTATGTCGCACTCATGACAGATGCGGTTCAAAAATATGAACACGTCCCAAACCGCCGCAAAATGATACATGATCCCATGATGATTGAGATCATCAGGCGTTCCCAATCTGCCAGCCCTGACAGCTACACCGCTGCATTATGCGACTGGATCTTCTTGGGCCGTTACAACGGTTTTTGCAAGAGCGAGTGGTGCAACAACCACCACACCACCTATTCTCGTATTGAAGACCCCTTATGGTCTGGCCCCGATGCCGTTTCCTTCATAGCCGAGGATTTTGCTTTCTTTACCTGTGCGGGCATCAAACTCTCTAACATCGCCGTGCTATCTATCGACCAGGTTGGTTACAGTACAATCCTCCATCGTCGTCAGAAGAATAACAACAACTTCCAAACCATCACGTATGGCAAATGCACATCGAATCCCACCCTTTGCCCAGTGGCGGCCATGCTTCGCATTGCCCAGCGGGCCATCCGACTCCACCTCCCGGCCCTCCGACCGGTTGCCATCTACGCTCATGCGACACACAAGTCTCGTCGACAAATCACTGGACAGGATGTCACTACGTTCCTCCGCTCCGTAGCCCAACAGGTCTACAAGCTCCCTCCAAACATCCCACAACTTAACCGGTGGAGTCCTCACTCAATCCGCGTCACGGCAGCAAACCTCCTCCACCACGCACGATTCTCTGACTCCTTCATCAAGAATCGACTCCGTTGGAAGAGCGATTCCTTCCTTATGTATCTCCGGAACACGTTTTACACTGCTGACCAGCATTCAAAGGCGCTCAGCCTCGATATTCCTCCTCCTACCGAAAGCCAATTGCGCCTTTTGGAACCACACGAGGACGCACTTCCGGCCCTAAATGTGTAAACTCTATAGATCCTTTGGTTACTGCTGCCCTTCGGCCTCGTTCCGCATGATCTCTCTAGACCTCCTCTACGTCTCCTTCCTTTTTCTTTTTTCTTTTTTTTTCTTTGTTGCTCCTCTCTCTTGGGCACTTCCTCTTGGGGTCTACCTACCCGTCACAGTTGTGGCATAGTGCCACTCCACCCATACCTCATTATGGCTCTCACACCCCCTGCCGCAGCAGAGCACTCATGGGCACTAGCAACAAGCTAGGTTAGGGTATAGCAGGTTCTGGCTGGGTACACTTTGTAAGGTCCTAGTACTCATAACCCAGTTTTTTAGGGACATTGTTCCACTACCAGCTTGCTTCTCTATTCCTTAGAATCTTACCGTAGCTGCTGGCTAGTTATGCCCCTATCTACCTACATCACCCATACCACACAGGAACGTACCCACTAGCAAGGACCAAGGCGCCGCGTGGTTATTCTGCTTGCAGAATAGATAATTTTTATATGGTTTAGGGTTTCGGACTTTTAGGATGGCTCCAAATTACCATAATATACAATACCATATCCCAACCGAAAATTTAGCGATTTCCCGGTTCCTGCTGGACCGATCCCTATACATGCCGTGGAAATTATTTAGGGAAATTTGCTGTCTCTCCTTCTTCCTTCTTTCTTCAATTGTCGCGAACAATATCATGATGACGATGCCTTCATTTAAGGCAAAAAGTTGGTGGGTACTCCTGTCTGTTTTTTTGGAGGAGACGCTTTCGTTTCTTTCATCGGTTGGGATACACCGGCGAAACAGTAACATCTATTATCAACTCGCACAACGCTTAATGTCAATGGATAGGTCCGATTCTAGATCGACTCATAAGATTTCAACTCGACATGAAAAGAAGGAAGCTTTTCCGCAACCTAATTATGTGAGTGCATCAAATCTCGACGAGGCGCAAGTGTTACTTGCCTGCCGCGCATACTTGCGGAAAAAACATAAGTTGGAATGGGAAGGCAAAAAAGTGAGAGCGGAGGCAGCAGCATCTCCTTTATTAAACGAGGGTTATTTTTGGTGCGATCCCAACGATTTATTATATCTACGAAAAAATCCTGATCCATTCAACCTTATTGATAATGAAACCGTAAATGAAGGCGCATTCAACTACACGTACGACGGAGATGAGTCGTTAGACGATGGCACAACTTCTTTATCTCTGGAGGAAAGCAAAATTGTGATGTCGGCAAACCCTTTCTCCACCAATCCGTTATATCCGTCTGAGGAACATCAGCGGCGATCTAATGTCAGAGCGACTTTTTGGAGCAATCAAACATGGAAAGAGTTATGGTACGAAAAGAGATGGAAAGGGCGCAAGGTAACCGAGGAGGAGAGAAAGCAAAAGCGGACCAAGAGGAGGATAGAAGAGCTGCCATTAGACATTCTTGAATCTCCAAAATTCCTAACGCTGTCAGAAGAAGACGTGGCAGCTGCCATCATTAGCTATGTTCGTGCCAATGAAAGAATGTCAGAAGCCAAAAAGAAACTGAAAAGAAAAAGGCTGGCCGAAAGAGAAGATTTCTCACAGTGGAAGATCGCCTTACAAAAAGAGGCTGAAGGCATAGCTCTCGAAATGAAGATAACAAATTCTACTCGCCGTGATATCGGACAAAAGTCGATATCTTTGTCGTTCGAGCCTTCCCCCAATGTGATGAAAAACCTGAGAAACAAACGCTCTCATAAATCTAAGCGCGCGTACCAAAATCGCTTGCAGAAGTCTATGGGCAATGCTACATGCCCTCCTGGAAATGAAATGGCAAAGTTCAGGCATAATTTTTCGCGTGATGAAAGTGGAAGTGACAAATCTATTCAGGCTATTCTCAGGATAAATAATGCCCTAGATAGTAACCAAATTCCCTCTATTGTCGATGTCGAGACGATTCTTGAGCCTGGTAGGCTCGGAAGAAGAAAAGCCATTCTCCTTAGGATTTTAAGTGAATGTTTTGGCTTGCGTGGGAAATGTATTCCGGGGCTTCGAAAAGGCAGCGTGGTGTTGTCCTTTGCCACAACATGTACAATCAAGGATCTGGGTACATTCGTTCTCTCAAAACTTAAGGGTTCTTAAGAAGACCTGACAGTTGACGCTGTCGTGAAATGTCCGTGCCTATTATAGCATGATTTTTTATCAAATAATTACATTAACTCTCGAACAATTCCTGGGCAATCAAGATAATTTTTATATGGTACCATACTCCCTACTAAATCCCAGCCATCATTCATTGCAAAAAATCAAATAAATAATTTGACTCTGACTGTTATAGGAAAGCATCATCAAATGCTAAGGACGCGTCATCCATTGCTTGTCGATTAGAATTCTGCAAAACAATTTCTTTTGGTGGGTCTGTGTGCATTGGTGCATGAGCTGGTTGCGATCGGGAGTATGGATTTTGTACAGGCGCCCAATGTTTGGGCTGATTGTGCATAACATTGAATTCGAAAAGTGATGGGTTGTCGAATTCCTTTGTCCTAGAATGCTCTGCCGCACCTCTACTAACGGAAAAATCGAAATTTTCGAATCTTCCGTTGATATGAGAAGGCATGCGAAAGTTATAATGTGGCTGCTGTGGCATGTGCTGCTCAGGGTGAAGCATCTCGTGTTCATGTGGAAATCGAAAACCATTTCCTCGAAGAATTTGATGCTGGTGCATGTCCTGTCTAAAGCGCTGCAGACCCGAACCGTTGGAATAACCTGCAGATGATATGGGTCTGGAAGTTTGCGTGAGAGAACCAACATCGTTAGATCTCAGTGCGGGGTTTCTTCCCAAAGAATTATGCATCCAGTACCCATGTGATGGATCGGCAGACGAAACGGATGTGTCTCGTGTCTGAGTAAAGGGAGCATAATAATCATCTTTCACGAAGAGCGGTGCTCGAATGAAAGGCACATCACAATTGAAGGCTTGTGTGAACTCAGGATTGTTTGCAATTCCGAACGATTGGTACGTGGTTAATCCAGTTGGCGCCATGAATTGATGGTGGGGAATACCTGCAATTTTTGATTCTAGAGTGTCCTGTATGCCTTCCGTCCCGCACGTGCCGCCGTAAACTCCTATCTGTCTCCTGCCGTCAGCAATAAATTGAGGAGTCATTTGCTGGTGATGGTGCTGAAGCTCTATAGCCTTCTGCTTCAGAAGACCTGCACTTGAAATTCTACTTGGAGCTGAACAGTTCTTGCGTCTTGTAGCAGGGGTGCGGAAACTTCTTCTCGGGGTATTCGTTGTAAAATTAGACGGAAATATAGAGTCTTTTCTTGTTTGCTTCATTTCGGTTGCAGCTGATTCAAGACTTTTCTCGATTTTATTTGGATCAAATGCATAAGAATTGAAAGCGTTATCGTTGGAGGAGAGAAATGCTGCCTGTTGAACTACTTTGCTAACCCGTTTCTGCAAAAGTATGAGTGAGCAGCCGTCCATCGAAATGTGTTGGTAGATTATTAAAGGCTTACCTGTTGGAACCATTTTGAACTATTTCGCATAGTCCTGCAGCTACTTTGACTCTGCGATGAATACAAATTCTTCGAGCTGCCGATGGTCGTTCGCCCCCTAGCAGTGTCTTTTTGTTCCGGCGTTTTTTTCGAACCAAAAGTCGGCGTCAGGTCGTTTTGGCTTGAGGTTTTCTTTTCTGGGTGTGGACTTGGAGTTACAGCTTTCTTCTTAATGGATGGTGTCTTAGCGTAAGCTTTTGATGAGCGGTCATCTTCTTCGACGTCTGATTCAATTTCAATGCACTCAGTCATGCTTGGCGCGAGCCCGGCCTTTCCTCGTTTGTGAAGTCGCATATCTCCAACATTGGAGACTGAACAGCGATGAGATTCGAAAACACGTTTCCCGGCAAACGCGGTTGGTTTTGAATGTATCTGACGCTTGTTGCTCTTTGTTGCCGATTTCGCGACGACAGGGGAGAGAGAGAATGAGGATTTTTCGACGCGGTCATTTCCATCAACTGACACTTGTTCGTCAAGGCCAACTAAATTACTAATAAGACGAATATAGACTCTTCCGAATTTCTCGGGGCACTTTACAGTCACCTCGCTTTCAGCGGATACATCTTCGCACGACAGGAGCAATCCCTCCGGCCTGTCAGTGAACACCAGTAGACTGTATTTGACGTTTTCCTTTGTGTTAATAGGCTGAGCAACATCTAAGAACTCCTTACGTTTTACCTTGATGACGAGATCAAGTCCTCCGTTGCGTTGCTTGGTGAACGACGACAGTTGTAGAGTGCACCGAAGTATCATCGCGGCTGCGGCTCTTAGGCTATTCCCATAACTTGGAGGCATGTTGCACGCTTTTGCAATGTCCTCGCTGGACGTATCCATCACATCTGAGAATGTTGAAATACCATTTTCTTTTAGTTTGGATGCCATATCTCCAGTGACGCCACCAATCTGCTTCAGTACTCCGTCGTTTTCTCCCCAGAGGCCGTGGTAGATAGACCTCCTAAGAAGTAAACTCTGAGCTAACACAGAGCCGTGGCGGCTACCATCTCTTGAATATTCTTCTACGGCGGTGAGAATACGAACTGCTCCGTCTACGACGCTGTTCACTTCTTGACGAAGGGCGAAGTCTTCGAAGTCGTGTTGACCAATCGACTGCAATAGTACGAACACCTTTTCAGCAGGTGTCTGGATTCTGACCTTGCTTTGAGGTCCTTCAAGTTTATGCTTGATCAGTTTATACGCATCGTTGAGATGCTTCTTTTCGTGACGCCGAACTGGTGATTGAATTTTTTCGCAGTTTGAGAGCAAATTGAGGAGTTGATGCGGACTAGAATCATAAGGCAGTTTCGTGATTGCTCTCATGGTTTGCAAGTCCATGAAATGACGGCTCATGATCTAAGTTGTTTGTCATATTTGGGGGTTTACACAGGAATGACGACATGAATTAGCCAAGCAGTCCGGGCCAAGCCGGTACAAGATCAAAAAGGTTCACTTACGATCGACGCGGCAGAAGGAGAAAATGTGCTGTCTTCCTTCACAACAATAGCGCCAATCTTGCATAACTGATCAATGGATTCGTTGCATTTTTCAGCAACGAATGATACAACATCATCGTGCCCATTGGAACTTAAACCGTAGAATAATGGATGCGTTTGTATGCGCCTAAACAGCAGTGTTCCGCAAACCCAATCAACTGCCTCCTCCCGGCTTATAATGACACCTTGAGCTATCTGTTGCGAACGAGAAACAAGACAACAGTCAGGATTGTCGAATCAAATCATTAATTTCAGATTAATTCATCGAAACTCACTTCGTTGTTCAAAGCCTCTGTCAGTCTGTCATTGTCCATCAAATGACTTTCGACAACTTTGAGGCTGGACAAATAATATACCGATGGTTAGGGTTGATTGATTTGTTATCATGAGGAGAAACTTGAAACCTAGCACTGCGTAGGATAACAATATGCTTACCCATGAGACAGATTTTCGAATCTTAGTTTCGATGCAGAATCTGAGAGAATGTAATAATGCCAATGTACGATAGTGATGACTGTGCTATATGGACGATAATCAATTGGTCACTGATGGATGGAGAGTATCGCAGCTCCTCACCTGTCATAATGACAGCCACTCCACTGCTATCAAAGCCCGGGCGACCAGCCCTTCCAATCATTTGGAGTAGTGTTCCTGTGTCGATGTCTTGGTGTCCATTGCTTGCTCCACGATAGGCAGATGCTAAATGTGACGACAGTAGGAATCAGCCTTGATAAAAACGCTAGAAAAATATCATGTCCGACTTGACTTACTTCCTTTAATGATGACTAAGTGGCTGGGAAGATTAACTCCCATGGCAAGGGTAGATGTTGCACATAGGCAATTTATGGAACCACTCATGAAAGCCTCTTCTACGATTTTGCGATCACTTGCAGCTAGTCCAGCATGATGATAGCTTATTCCGCTTCTGATGAACCGCTGCAATGAAGCAGAGCTAGCTTGGTTCGCGAACATGTTCAAAGTTGAATTGTTCAGTGCTGAAATATTGGAATATGACTTGGTAAGTTCGTCTGCAAGTTGCTCTGTCTCTTTCTTCGAGTGACAAAAGACAATGGCCGGACGACCTTTTGAAAATCTCCGCAAAATGTTGGGGACGTATTGGTTGAGACTCTTATCAAAGAGATAGCGATTCCTCCCGATATGTCCGCACGCTTGGACGTACATCGTCAAAGGAACTGGTCTGTATGAATCATCGAATGCATAGGCCTCACCCGCCTCAATGAAACTAGCAAGTTGAACCAGATTGGGAAGTGTCGCAGATACAGCCACAAAGCGCATGTTGGAAATAATTGCCTCTGGAGATGTATCTTTGAAACTGCTTGTTTCAATAGTTCGAATTTGATGAACTTTTTTAGTAGTTCGTATTAGTAGTCGTAAAAGATATAAAACGGATGCCGCTTCCGCAGGATCAGATTCGGTAAACGCGGCACGTTAATACTTACCTTGAGAGTTCGATAAGTGAGCTAGACAGCTCTTTTGCAGTAGCTGCTCTCTGAATGGTCTTCATGCGGCTAACAACGGACTCTAAGCAAGCCCCTCGCTCTGGTTCGCCTATCATGTGGACTTCGTCCAGTACCATCAATTTAATACTTCCCAATAAGACGACATATTCAGTCCATCTTCTCGTGATAGAATCCCATTTTTCTGGCGTTGTTATTATTAAATGGGCAGATGCGATCTCAGAATAGGATGAAGCGGAAGCATTAGAATCTCCGGTAATTGTAACGCAAATAATAGTTGGGTCAACGCCAGCCAGCCTCTTGGACCAATCAAGTTGTCTCTCCTCGCACAATGCCTTGTTCGGTGCAATGTAAACAACTTTCTTGGAATTCGATACAAGTTTGTTGCCACCTCGACTCTCCGTGAGATTTGACGCAAACATTCTGCACATAGCCATTTCAAACAAAGCTGTTTTTCCCGAGCCTGTAGGCGAACTGACAATGACATTGTCATCTATTTGAGAATGAAATTCAGACGTGGGATTCGACAGTACGTTATTCAAGATATGAACGAGGTCATTTCATTCGACAATTCAAATCGAGGACCTACCGCTATTGGCAATGACGTTGCTCATTTCTGACTGTAAATGATTGAATTCTTGAAATTTGCACATGAACAAGTTGCTGAAGGGCGGAGAAAAAATCTGTTCTACCGGTATCTTTCGACGGAGCTGCATGGGACGGTTGGATTCGTTGAGTCTATGAAGGATCGGTTCGGCACGTCGAGTATATTTCGGCGGTTTGTAATAGTCGTGATCAATGCCCAGTCTATCCAATTCACTTCGATTGAAAATGGGGCCACTTTCGACGTTTGTCAACAATGTCGCAGAATACGATGTGTCATTTGCCGATGATACTGCCGTCTTGGTCTTCTTATAAGGATTTCTTTGTAGTTTGGTTGGCGTTTTACTTGGGGCATTCAAAGCGTTGTTTTCTTTCTCGTCCCTCCCATCTTTTCGGTGAACGTGCAGAGAAGAATTCCTACTTGGTGAGCTTGTTGAACGGTCATGTTCCCTGCGCTTGTTGGAAACATTCTTCATTCCCTCGATGGTTATGCCGTTGCTTGACTTCGCCCATTCACCTGTAGCATCGCTCTCATCGTCACTAGTATCAACCAGCGCTTCATCAACTTGGCATTCCCTCTTTTCTCCGTTGTACGTGATACGAAACGGGGTTCCTTTTCCCGTCTTCTCACAAACGGATAGGTATTCCTCCAGTTCTGCAGGGGATTCGTCGTTGAAATCAAACGTACTTGACTCATTATCTAGCTTTGGCTTCTTCTCCTTAATATAATCACCAAGTGACGCTCCAGTACCGACCTCTGTCGTCTCGTTAAATGCTTCGTCTTCCGCGAATTCTGCGAGAGCTTCGTCGTCAAAATCAAATTCATGTGCTTGGTGGGAAGTCTTCTGCTGTTGTTTCAGGTCCTTAAAAGAGTATTCTTCGTCCAGATCTGCGAGAGCTTCATCTTCCGAATCGAATTCTTCTGTTTGATACGCAGACAGCTTCTCCTTAACTTTTCCCTCGTCCTTTGGCTTTGAAAGGATTTTTGGTGCTTTTCGATTCGAAAAGAACTCTGTCAATGCTTCATCGTCGAAGTCATCATCAGACCAGTCAGCGTCGTTGTCGCCCGCACTTGGAGTAGAACTCTTGACCTTGTTGTCACCGCCTCTATCTTCCGATTTGCTCGTGTCGCATATCTGTTCAAGATATTTAGCACCTGTTTTGCTGCCTGTCGTGGATGCGTCATTTTTGTTCCTCCTGTAGGGGGTGTTTTTGTCCGTGAACGCCGACGCGTTAGACTCAAAAGAAGAATTCCCAAGATCTTCTGACGAGGACGAATCGGTTTGATCGAAATCTTGGTCTCTTTTCTTTACTATCTCGCACTCCTTCTTGTAGCGCTCTCGCTCGCTTGTCTTGAGGTCTGCAGGCGAAAACGGAGGAGCCGAATCGAAAAAGATATCATCGAAATCGTCGGGAAAATCCATTTGGCATCCGTCGGATGAATGGAGAATTATTTCAAGTGTATCAAACCAAAAGATGAAGTATTATTGGGATATTTTTTCTGTGTATTGATATGGAATGGCACGTGTGGAATATGCGATTATTACAGTTCAATTCGGCCGGAAAAATTTTCGCGGTGCACCCTCGCCGGCTGTCTTGAACGTGTTTCACAAAATGGTTTCAATAAACTCGGGAAGTTTAATGCTGCTCAGTTGTAGGCGCTCTCTCTTCGATCCACGCGGGCGGCGTTTGCTCCCTGTGCGACGAATCGTTTTAAATAATTCCCACTAAAGGCGTCATGAAATGTCGTCGGTAGCTGCGAAAACGTTGTGATCAGGGCTGACGAGGCGGCGGTGTGAATTATGAATGGTGAACAGTGTGCCTCTCAAATGTTGCTGCTTGTGGCGGTGACGCGATGATGTGGCGAAAATGCCTCAGTGGTCGAAATCATTGTCGTGACGGCGTCGTCGTCGAACAGTGAAGCACCGTCTGGGCACCTTGCTGGTTGAGGATTCGGATAGGTCAACAATGATCGGTGTTTTCCCCTACTTGAACTGTGTGTGAATGTTGCTCGGCCATAATAGATTTAAGTGGGCATGCTTACACTACTTTTACACGTTCTATCGGGATTGTACATGGAACAGCATGTACACGGTATTGTATGTATTGTACCGATATATTTTGGGTATAGTATTGTATGCTGTTAGCCATCTGGCCAATAATTATTGTTGCCGCCGAAACCCATCATTTTTGCGCGAGGATTACTGGTCGGGCTGGAAATTCTTCCGTCTCTAGACGGCTGTCGTCCAGTCATCGCGCACTTCTTCCCATCGCCTCATCAATCACAATTATCGGCCCCTTCCGCAATCAAGTATTGCCATATTGTGTGGAACACGCCCAGTTGGGATACTGTTTACAACCGATCACGCCATGGTGTCAGGTTCTGATTCTGAGGAAGATGAAGACTTATTGATGGCAGCAGGTCAATGGGCTTCAGGTCAACAAAGTGACGACGATGAAACAATAGCTGGACAGTCAGAACAAGTTTCCGAGAGAAATAAAAGCACGAAAAAGAAAAAAAAGGAAAAAGTCTCTTCTGCATCGGCTCAATTAGCCAATACCCAACCCAGCGTTGAAACAAAGGAGGGGCGGCCGGACACTGCAGCCAAAAAATTCTCGTTGCATCTCACCAAGGTGCCATATGATGAATCTCAAAGCAGCATACGTTATGCCTTCAGTGAACAAGGTTGCCAAGTGACGTCTGTCCGACTTGTGTATGACAGGGATCATACAACAGGTGAACGTAATTTTCGAGGTGTGGCATTCGTTGATCTGGCGAATGAAGCATCGTTTCAACGTGGTTTGAAACTGCACAATACTGCCTTTCTAGGTACGAACCGAAAGGTAAATGTGCGACCTACCAAGACGAGAAGTGAGCTGTCCGAAATTGTTCGTAGAACTGAGGAGCGCGTAGCTAGTTTGATCGCAAAGTCGAAACTGGCAGAATCAGAATCAAAAAAGCGATTGAGAGAAGGGGGTGCTGCTGGAAATGTAGATGTCAAGAAAAAGAAACGAAAGCACAACAATAAACGCAATGACGAAACGTCCCAGACAAAGCGAATTGAATCGGAAAATATTCATACTAAAGCTCGAGGGACAAAGCAACACAACAGAAAGTCTCAAAATCCAGGCGTTGCAAAGGAATCTAACGGAACCTCGCCGAAAAAATTAACAAAGAAGCAGCGTGCAAAAAAGGCGGCTGCAATTAGGAAATTTGCATCCCGATCAAAGTAACAGAATGACCTGATTACTATGAGGAATAATAGCTACGATATGTTTCTGAATATTGTGTTACACAGAATAGATTCTCAGTGCAGACATTAAAATTTTTCACGATAATGGTAGATTGTCGGATCGTCATAAAGGGCTTCCGATATCCAGGGAAAAGTGCGAAAACATAGTATTAGCTGATACCCAACACACTTCTAACATCCTCTTCGGTTTTGATCCCATTCTTAATTGGATAAAAAGGCCCGTCATCTCCCTTCTTTCGTACCTCTACGTTCGGCCCCAGACCACACTCTGCACAATCAGATACACAACTGAATGTTTCGATATTGATACCCATTTCCTCCCCGAGTTGTTTGAAGATGGGTAATGTTTTCTTTGAACCAGTCTTCGAGCAAGTAGGACCTGTGCACACTACGACGGTGCTACCGCTTTCGAGTGGCTCTGCTGCGAGAGGCGATGGCCGAGATACGAGTTTTTTTAGTGGCAATGGAGCCGTCGTGAGGAAACTACTAGTACTCGGGGCAAACAGAAGTACAGCACTTGATGCAACGAGGAAAGATATCGTCATTTTTCCCGTGATTGTGCGATGTGATGAAGTCAGCAAAAGTGTGAGAATGAAATGTTGGCTGCCAGTAACCTCGGACCTCGGACTCGGTGCTGTTGTGGTTGGGGAAGAGCTCTGAGGAAAAAAAGCGTTTTCTAGACTTTGCAACGCACCATATGGTACCATAATATATGGTACGGTTCTATCAGGGTTCTATCAGCTTGTGTACGTACATATACCATACCTACTCTCTAGAGAGGTTTCAAAATATTAAAGTGCTATCCTGCGATGATTTTTTGAGCCAGTGAGGTTGAGGGAAATGGTCTTTTATAATAATTGTTTTGTGATTTTGTCAG